>JAZHYW010067832.1:0-13029 GCA_037355805.1 Ixodes ricinus | reverse complement strand
TGTAGCAGCCGTGCCAGCTGTACCACTGGAGCGAAAGGAAAGAAGCCGAGGCGCACGAGAGGAGACCACGAGACACGAGCTTTGAGATTCGGCGACCGAGCGGACCGGCGGCTACATCGGACGATGTTTTCTACTGTTTCAGTTTTCTTGTAAATATTGTATATAAAAATATGTTCAGTGCCGCCTGACTGGTACCCACATAACTGGTGACCCGGACGTCCACGGCCATGCAGTCTGGTGAAGGAGCCCCCCAGCAAGTACCTCCCAGACACCCGCCACCCTGGGAATTGGAGCCACCGCGGTCCTCACCTTACCAAAGTTCTGAGCCGAGGACCCGGCGCTCTGGTTCCTGCAGGTTGAAAACAAGTTCCGCTTGCACCGCATTACCTCCCAGACTCGGCAGTACGAATTTCTCATTGACGCCCTTCCGCCGCAAGCCGGCACCGCGCCAAAACCACGTCACTGCAAGCCGTCAACGCGTCCACCATCGCAACATACGGACAAAAGTCACTGACGTTGGACCTGGGTCTCCGGCGCCGATTTCAGTGGCTCTTCTGGGTAGCGGATGTCAGCTATGCAATTCTTGGAGCAGATTTTCTTAGAAACTTCAACATCTTGGTGGATATGGCACACAAGAGGCTGGTTGACGCGACCACTCGCCTACAAGTTTCTGGTGTGGCGTCCCGAACTCCAACTCTTAGCCCCACCTTCATCAAGCCTCCTTCCAATAGATTTGCCAGCCTGCTCGAGAACTATCCAGACCTCACCAAGCCACGCAACATCAGCGAGGTGCCTAAGCATGACGTCACGCACCATATAGTGACAACCGGCCCACCTGTTTATTGCCGACCCCGTCGACTAGGACCTGAAAAGCTGCGGGTCGCACGACAGGAATTTGAACATATGCTCCAGCTCGGAATCGTACGCCCGTCTTCCAGCCCCTGGTCGTCCGCTCTGCACATGGTGCCCAAAAAGAGCGGCGATTGGCGACCGTGCGGAGATTATAGGGCTCTAAACACAGCTACAATTCCTGACCGGTACCCGATCCCAAACGTTCAAGACTGCACTGCCTTTTTGAAGGATACCACCATTTACTCGAAGATAGACCTCATAAAGGCTTACCATCAGATCCCTGTCGAACCTGCAGACGTTCCCAAGACGGCAATAACAACACCTTTCGGTCTCTTCGAGTTTGTCACGATGCCATTTGGTCTACGTAATGCGGCCCAAACCTTTCAAAGATTTATTGACCAGGTCCTCCGCGGTTTACCTTTCTGTTTTGCCTACCTTGACGACCTCCTCGTAGCAAGCAAAAGCCCGGAGGAACATAAGAACCACCTGATCACGCTGTTCGACAGGCTGCGAGAGTATGGCATCGTCATTAACGTTGATAAATGCCAGTTTGGAGTACCGGAGCTAACATTCCTTGGTCACCACATCGACTCTCAAGGTATCCGGCCACTTCCAGACAAGGTCAAAGTGATCACTGATTGTCCAGAGCCTACAACAAAGCGTGCCCTCCGGCGATTCCTGGGGTTGATAAATTTTTACAGGCGTTTCCTTCCCCACTGCGCCAACCTTCTACAGCCGTTAGAGGCACTGCTTTCTACCTCCAAAGGCGAGAAGTCAAAATTACCATGGTCCCCGGAGGCAAGGCTTGCGTTTGAGGACGTGAAGAAAGAGCTCACCAGTGCCACACTCCTCGTGCATCCGTCTCCAGATGCCCCAACGTGCCTCATGGTCGACGCCTCGGACATCGCTGTCGGAGGAGTGTTGCAACAGAAGATCGGTGATGTATGGTCTCCCATATCGTTCTTCTCACGTAAACTTCAAGATTCCGAGAGGAAGTACAGCACCTTCGGAAGAGAGCTGCTTGCGGCTTACTTAGCCGTCAAGCACTTCCGACACTTCCTCGAAGGACGTACCTTCTTCATCGCCACAGACCACAAACCGCTGGTCTATGCCATGCAATCATCACACCAGAACCATTCCCCACGTGAACTGCGACATCTTTCATTCATAGCGGAATTTACTTCCGACGTCCGCCACGTGAAAGGAAAAGAAAACACCGTCGCAGACACATTATCACGCCTAGAGCTGAATGCTTTCAACACAGAAAAAGAACAGTTCACCTACACTGAACTGGCAGCGGCTCAAGCGCAGGACGAAGAACTTGAATCCCTCAGGAAGACCGGCACGTCCCTCGTCCTTGAAAAAGTTACCCTCTCCGATCATGGCATCAGCTTAGTATGCGATACATCGACAGGAAAACCCCGACCCTATGTTCCACGACAACTACGTCATGCGGTGTGCACCTCACTTCACTCCCTCTGCCACCCAGGCATACGCGCGACACAAGAGCTTGTAACGAACCGTTTCGTATGGCCCAAAATCAACGCCGACATTCGGGACTTCGTTCGCTCTTGTATAGCCTGCCAGAAGTCGAAGGTGCAACGCCACACGCACACACCACTCGGAAAGTTTCCCTACCATCCTCGCGCTTTGAGAATGTCCACCTGGACATCGTTGGCCCACTTCCAACTTCACGGAATTTCACGTACTTGTTGACCTGTGTGGACAGATTTTCTCGCTGGCCAGAGGTGATGCCTCTAGAAAACATCACCGCGGAAACAGTGGCGCGAGCTTTCGTTTTCACCTGGGTCAGCCGGTTCGGCGTGCCTGCCACGGTCACCACCGATCGCGGCCGCCAGTTCGAGTCCGCACTATTCCACGGGCTAACATCTCTTCTAGGCTCAATACGGACGCGTACAACAGCATACCACCCTGCTGCAAATGGCCTCGTCGAGCGACTCCACAGACAGCTGAAGTCTGCGCTCCGAGCACAGCCACTCCCCGACGCGTGGGTCGACAACCTACCGGTTGTGTTGCTCGGACTACGTTCAACTCTAAAACCAGATTTGGGTTGTACCGTGGCAGAACTCGTGTACGGTTCTCCCCTTCGTCTACCTGCTGACATGGTCGAACCATCAACGGCACAAGGGGTAATGGATCCATCATCTTATGTCCAACGACTCCGAGAAGCAATGAGCTCCTTACGCCCAGTACAAACACGAAAACCTAGTGCTCGGCAAGTCTTCATTCACCCTGCTCTCGCCCAGTCTTCACATGTATTTGTCCGTCGAGATGCGGTCAGAAAGCCCCTCAGACCTCTCTACGATGGTCCATATCTCGTCGTAGCCAGAACACCAAAGTTTTACACAGTACTCATACAGGGACGTCGAGAAACAGTTTCCCTGGATCGCCTAAAACCCGCTTTCACCGCCGCATCTCGACAGTGCTACCACTCCGGCCTCCCAGAACAATTTTCCCCACCCACTCTACATTTCGACGCAAGTGGCCAAGGCCACTTGTCTAAGGGGGGCATCTGTAGCAGCCGTGCCAGCTGTACCACTGGAGCGAAAGAAAAGAAGCCGAGGCGCACGAGAGGAGAGCACGAGACACGAGCTTTGCGATTCGGCGACCGAGCGGACCGGCGGCTACATCGGACGATGTTTTCTACTGTTTCAGTTTTCTTGTAAATATTGTATATAAAAATATGTTGAGTGCCACCTGACTGGTACCCAAAAGTGCTTTAAAAAGTACTCGAATTACCTCTTACCGTTAGTTTTTTTCTCTCGTTTCTAAATGACGCCTTTTAATCGCATGAGTTTCCTACCAAGGAATCATCGAACCAAATCTCGAAGGATGGCTTAGAAAAATGAGTCTATTAAGAAGCATAATAGTTCATAATTCGGTGATTTGTAATTTACTAACGGAGAGTACGAAAGACCGGTTTTGTAACCGGCAGAAACCTCTGCCGCTCTGAAAATCTGTAGTACTGATCGGAAAAGGCTAACGGTTACTTTTCTTTTTTAGGAAAAAGTATGATTTTTTGTGGCGAGTAATCGAGTAATCTAATTTAATACTTTTTTAATCCAGAGTAATTCTAGTTGTAATCGATAACTTTTTTCGAGTCACCTGCACGAGACTTTCCATTACAACAAATAAAACAAAACATATCAAACAAAAGCACTTAAATCATACCTGAGCATCATGATCAATCGTACATGAGCATTATGAAACTGCCTCTTAATTTGTTGTATTTTTCGCTTGGTAAACTTTTCTTTTTTTCCCTATTGCTTGTTGATGATGACGCACTAAAGGAAAACCTTCTTGGTTGTTTTTGACAACCTTAATAAAGATTATTATTATTATTATTATTATTATTATTATTATTATTATTATTATTATTATCATTATTATTATTATTATTATTATTATTATTATTATTATTATTATTATTATTATTATTATTATTATTATTACTATTATTATAAGAAAAAGGGCTGCTTGCCAGTTAGTTTTATAGATATATAAAGACACACTGAGAAGGCTCGTTTAGAGGGGTTATGTGCAGGAAGTTCATTTGCCTGTATAGAATGTTCTAACTTTTTTTCGTTGAAATGCTGATTGATTTATTTTCGATGTAGTTCAGCGAAATCCTGTAGCAATCTTTTGTGATCGGTATATCTTTTTGTGTACTTTACTAGAGCGAGGACCAAATAACCACAACTTTCCTACTGCTAACAGTACACATTACATTTGACTTCAATAAATAATTGAAAACAGCACAACCAGTGTGAATTCAAAGACCATTTTGTATCTAGGAGGCGTATTATTACGCACAACTCACCCGTAGTTTTTCTCATTCCAGGAACACTTTGGGAATTTATTTGTAACAACCTTAAAGATCACTTGAAGTTGTTAAAAAATATTGGGTAGACTAAAGCTTACTTGAATGTACAGGGTGTCCCAAAAATAATTACAGGGTTGTTTTCACCGCAAAATAAAATTACGCATTGCCGAAGGATCATTCTCCGCCCAAATCTAGCCCTAGCGGGTTGGACCAAATGCCAAAGTTTCAAACTAACCTTTATCTTATTAAAAAGTTATTAGCGATTTCCTGAAATACAGGAGTATTTCGGAATACAGGAGCTGAGCGACGCAAGTTATCGAAAACGGGCCTCATTTCGCCCTTTAAGTTTAAAAAAATCACGTGACTTTTGACTGAGATAACGGCTATACTCTGTCTCAGGAGTTATGTAAAGCAATGGCAAAGGCATTGGCGCGGGCACGTGGCTTTCAGATGTGCTTTCTTTTCGCGAGTGCTCGTGAAAGGAAAGCAAATATGAAAAGCCAGGCCCTCGCGCCTGTGCTTTCGCCTCTGCTGCACGGAACTCATGAGATGCAGTATAGTTCTGAACTTTTGGCATCTGGATCGGACCGCTGGCGCTACATTTGGGAGGAGAGTGATCGTGAGGCGATGCGTAGCTAAAGGGAAGCCTTAGAGGTCCTTGAATTCGAACAAACAGTAAAAGTTGTAATATAGGCACCTTAAACATTATGTGTCGTAAGTTTTTTTCGGTCATATAACTAGGACCGTCGTGATAGCCAGTCAATAGACCGATCTCCCCGGCAAGTTTCACTACGCCGCCGCAGACGTGATGCATTGTGGAACCTTTAGTCTCTGTGCAGCGGGGCTGGTGCGGTCTCGGGCAGAGATGCAGTGAAGATTTGACTGACGGTCAGGCTCACACGGACGCCGTTGGCAGTGTTGTTCCCATCGAATTGTTTGTCGTTTGCTCCGCCGTTATGGTGGGTTTCACGTGTTGCGCCCCTGGCTGTAGCAACAACAGCACCAAACACAAGAGTGTCGGGTTTCATAGCTTTCCGAAGGACGAGACAGTTCAGAGAAGAATGGATCGCCAAAGTTCGCCGAGCAGGCAGTAAAGAAAGGTAATGAGTCCGCTTGTTCGAGAAAGCTAGGTAATCAACGTTGTGTGCGCGAAAGCAAACTCACACAGATTCTGATTGTCCTGTTGTTGAGAACGGATTAGGACAAAACTGACAGAACCCACGGAGTGATCCACTGAGTGACCCCTGGGTCGGAGGTGCTGTATGATCGTGCTTGCCTCCGATCGGGTTTGCGTCCAGATAAGAATCTCGTGGTCGGTACTCATCTGTTAACGCATACAACCTGTCTTTAACGGTAACTTTCTGCACAATTGTTCTTTGTGTCTGCATTTTTTTTTTAAGTTCGTGCGGCCACACAAAGCAAAATTATCGAGTTTTTTTTTTTTATAGCCTTTGTTCGCTCGCCAAGTGCATGTGGGTAAGTGGAATAGACGCCACAAACGTAGAGACCAAAGACAAGGCTGGCGAGCTAGTGCCACGAAATGTTTTAAAACCCGGGTCGAAGGTAGAAGCAACGAACAGAAACATGGCATAAGCTAGCATCGGTGAAGCACACTTCGAATGTGTAAACTAATGCCTCGTTTTACAAACATCTCCCAGAACTTTTTGCCAGAGTAGAAAGCCGAATTATGAACAATAAAAAAGAAGCAACGCGAAATGTTTCACAATGCAGGAACAACATGACCTCAGTGTCCACATGCATGTTTGTTAATAAACCTTGTAAGTATTTACATGCGTCGCATAAGCTTACACTACACGCTAGCCGTATCTTTAACAAACAATCTGCCGGGGCTTTCTAGATATGCAACGACACATGTCGCTAACAAGAGATTACGCCACATTGATTGTTCCTTCCTGAGGCGCGTTTATGAACGAAATGATACTGCACATTCAAATCAAACCCGCCTACTAACATTCGTGCTCCTGAACTGCATTTGGATCAAAAAGGGCTTAAATAACCCGTGAATAATTGCTCAAAAGGAATTCAATGAACCGGTGGGGATGTTCCACAATATTCCGTCCTAAACACTGCAAACTGACTTTGCGGCAAAAGCGTGAGCCAAACCGGCGCCCTTTCGAGTGGGTCGCGTGTTGAAATACCAGGGACCGAAAATAAAAGTTGGGCAGCATATTGATACTTCGTTATATGAATGTTGAAGCGAAATCTGGATTCAACAAAACACGGCGGCAGAAGCGTGCAACGGGATGCTACAAACACCAAAACTATATCACTCATACAGCGAAATCTCGAACGGATGACCATATTTTTCAAAAAAAAAAAGGAGGCGCATTTGACAGATATGTTGACGTCTTGTTTCTCCGAGAAGAGTCGAGAAGGTGAGGAAACGGCCTTGCGTCTTCTCCGCCTCGCCGCCTTGAGGGAGCGAAGCGAAGAGAGGAGGAAACGAGATATCTTCACGTCACGCGCCTCGTCGGCCTCGTTCAATCTCGACCTCTTTTTCCAAAAATACGGCCGTCCATTCGAGATATCGCCTTACGAGTAGTGTTATAGGGATTGTAGGGTCCCGCCTACAGCTCCTGCATTATTTTCGGAAATCCAAATTTCGGTTCACCATCCCTTTAAGGCTGGACTCCATGGATACATGGGGCGAATATGATGCAAAAAATCGACAAATTTTTTCCCCGCGGCTTTTGCTCTGCTCGTGGCATCAGCACAGTGACTGCTACGCCGCGCGCAAAGCGAGCGTGCCGTCGGGCGACGTGCGTCAGTTATTCGTAGCATAATTCTCTCCGTGGAGTTCAGCCTTTAGAGTGAAAAAAAGCGGAACACTTCAGTTTGTTCTGGCAGTGTCATGCGTCAACGAGGGAACAAAGCGACGGCGGCAGCTAGGCTTTCGACCTGCGTGTGCGCACAGCGTCGCACCTCTACCGCGTCCGTCGCGTCCGTGAACTAAAGTTATGGCGGCACCCAAAGGGACCTACGCAAGTTGCTCTGTTTAGAGCAGACCAGGATAGCTGTCCCCACGAACCTGCTATGCTTAGCATAGCAGGTGCGTGGGGATAACTACGAGTTGGTTTTTAAAGTCAGTGTACGTAATATCATGTCATAGATCGCCTCATCTGACGTCGATCTACGCCACATATCCCACGATAGTTATAGAAGGCGAAGCGGTCTCCTCCCCGTACCAGCTCAGGGCCGACTCGCCTCGATTCACTGCATCGCCACGATGCCAAGGCAGACTACTGCAGGGCGTATGCAAGCATACCGCCACCGCAAGAAGCAACAAAAGCGACAGCAGGAGATCTCTGTTGCGCTTTTTGGACTCTCACGGCGACTATGGAGAAGGAAGTGACATCAACAACGCAGCAAACGCAGATTGGATGTTGATTAGTGAGAGTCGCTGATGACGAGTTTCCTGCAGAAGAAACATCCAATTTGTGTTTGCTGCATTGTTGACGTCACTTCCTTCTCCCTAGTCGCCGTGGGAGTCCAAGAAGCGCAACATTGGTCTCCAGAGAGCCGGCGAGCGCCGTTCCACAGGAGGAGCTGCGGTGGAACGGCGTAGCCAGAACGCTCAAACCTTCCTTTTTCGCTCAGCACATTCGGTGCTCCCCGGTCTTGATAAGCATAACCAAGCCAGAGATATTTTTTATACCGATTAAATAACACTTTTTGTTTTTGCCCCGTATCATTTAGTAGACTCTTGGCGCTAATTAATTCGCGTCCGCCATTGTTCGGGCACGTAGTACATGAGCATCTAGTGCATGGGCACGAAGGCCACATCGGCATTCGACATGAACCCAGCTCGGGTCGTATCGAGAACGATTGCTCCTCAAGCATTCGGTGAAAACTCGGACCCAACAGCACGCTTCGTGGCCAGGATGGAGTTTTAACAGCAATATTATGAAAATGAATGAAAAAGGACCGCGAGCAGGTGTTCGCAGCTTTCCTTACCTGCAGCCTCTCCTCAGGAACCGTCCTATGCTCCGCCACAGGAGCCAGCACCGGTGCCAGAAGAGACAGCACAGAACCAGACCTCGGGACAAGGTACACAATTTGTTTTTATTGCGGTGCGACTAAGCCCCCGTGACGTACAAAAAACAGGATTTTGTTTTTTTTAGAAGAGATTATTTGCTATATTACTTAAGCATCAAGGATAATGCAGGGATTGGTGTTCCACGCGCAACACGCGCACGCCTTCCTCGTATAAAGCTCCGAAGTAAATAACCAAAATAAAGCGTTGACGAACGCGCGTGCAAGATGCTATCTGTTTTCGGTATTTGCTTTGGAAAAGTTGCAACTGCTGAGGCCAGCACTTGCGGCGCGTGAAACACCAATCCCTGCATTCCCCTTGGTGCTGGGTAATTTAGCAATATTAGCGGCGAGATGTTTTGGTGGCGCCTCTCTATGGTTCCCCCTTGTGACGTCATTACCTTGCGAACAACAAGTTCCATGGTGCTTGTAAATAGCATGGTGAAGCTTGAAATCATTGCGCTCTCAAAGGAACACTGCCAACACCGTCAAAAATAAAGTTCTTTCATTCCTCTTATTTCCGTCGATGATAAACCCTTTCCTGACGTCATAGTCAGCATTCGGCCAATCGTGGAAGGCCGACCACAGCGACGCTTTCGGTCGCGCACGTCGCCAATAGGTCTAAGACCTGGCACCTGTATGGACAGCATAGATTCGATATGTAACTGTCGTCCTAGAATGGAATAAAGAACATCGTCGGGCGCGCAGGGGCATGCCGGTGCTCGGGTATGAGCGCGTGGAGAGAAAGAGAGAACGAGCCTGGACACCATCGAAGGCAGTAGTCGCTTTTTGGATACCCACAAACCGGCGCTCCAATGTCGGGCCGAAGCGACCCCATTTCTGAGGTACGTTCGGGCGGTTTGCCTCAGATGCCCCTCAGACCCTGTGTTAGTTGCACCGCGCGGTAGGAATCATCGTTATTGTTCAAACGCCAAATCCAACTACTCGATCGCGTGTCCGAGCCGATCCGCCGAGCACGGGCGACGCCGCTTCGAATAGCGACGGCCGCTCGAGTCGCAGTCGGACCCGGAGGTTCCGCCGCTGAGGCGGAACTGCCGCACCAGCTGCAACAGCGGCAGCGTCGACCGCCGTGGCGGCCGGCCCCGTTTCGGGCCAGTTGGCCGTGTTCCTGGCAGGGATGTCGAGACTTTTCCAGGAACACCAGAGTCCTCAATCGTTACCGGTCCCCTTGAATCGGCAGGAGACACTGTGATTAATTATCGACGTCTCAAAATATTCCGGTTATGCTGACAGTACTTACACTGCTCTCGTCTTGTTATTTTAGTATCGCCTCAGGTGTTGGTTCCAACTCCCGTGGCATTCGATGCCCCAAATGACAGATTCTCCTTGAAAGTAACTATTTAACGTCTCACTATTTAGTCCGTTGGAACTCAAAGTAGAAGGCAGGGTATCGTCGAGAAAAATGAGCATGGCATTCCGCGCTTCTTTGGGATTATCAACATGGATGGATGGATGAACGGATGGATATGGCTGAACCTTTTGAATCGGTTGGCGGCTTGCGGCGCTCCAACCGCAAGCCGATGAAATTAGGCGTTATTAGGGACTAAGCGTAACGGGTCGGAGAAGATTCACGAGCTTCGCAGATTAGCGTTTGCGGACCGGACCAAACAAAAAAATTAAATGTTTGTTTATTCTAACTTAGAAGATACAAACCCCTGAACTTATTTGTTCTCCCTTTCTGGGAACAGACAGAACTCGTGTCTCGGTCTATACTTTATTTCACTTCGTTCATTAGATATCGAAAACTGACTTCTCCCTTTCTGTTAACCTACTTATGAGGCCTGACAGCTTGAAATAGTATTCGAGTACTCTTTGTTATATTTTGTCCGAAGGCACTTTAAATGGCATTTGACCAAACGACATTCCAACAATCGACGAATCAACTCTGAGCCTTGCTCTCAGCGTCGTTGCGTGGCCTCCGGGCTTGTCTCTCAATTTTTAAATGACAGTTGATTGAATGCCATTTAGCACTCTAGTGTACCTGGAACATTGTAATATTTTGGGTATCCGGATGATCCACGACCTATGCGCTTAATAATCCTTGCCATGCGTTCTGTGTTCTTTCAGCTCAAGAGTCTTTCCCGTTTCCCATGCCAGAAGGTAGGTTTACTAGCAACCGGCAGGACTAGCTGAGAAAGCACGTACCGCGGTCTTTGCGCTTCGGGCGATGTGAGGATATGGCGAGGGTCCTTCGTTTTCAGGTGAAACCCGATTTTTCCTTGAATTCGGAAACTGAATTCCACCAAATTCTAAATTACTCCACTCCGAAAATATTTTATAGCTTCTGTCCTTGGAAAGAAACCTAGATTCTGCTGGATTCATTGAACTGAACTGAAATATGTTATGTCTATCGGTAAGTGTATCTTTTGCGCTTTTCTTTTCGTTTCAACCAGCGCAAAACAAAGAAAAGAAAAAGGATGAACAACTGCACTCAAAACTTAGTTACGAAATGAATAGCAAATATGTTGTTCCCGTCTATAACTGAAACGCTATTGTTGTGCATTGTAATTGTACGCGTAAACTGTTATGTTGAGAGAACGTTCTCGATTCAGATATTACCAAAGGATTCAAATATTACCAAAGATATTACCAGAGATGTTGCGTACGCAGAAGATTGTGCGAGCCCAAGTGAACTCTTGTACCATGTATCAATGCTATCTAATATACATAAATAAGTTAATTGTAAAGAAAAAACAAATCTATGCATTGAAACCGATTGGTGCTTTTTATTGTTAATTATAGCATATATTTTTTAAATTACCAGAAAAACCCGATTTCTATTAATTCCTCGAGAAACCTGATTTCACCCCGATGACCAGTTTGGAACAAAAAACCCAAGTTTTAGACCCCGATTTTTGAAAAGTATAAAATCAGAAAACGAAGGACCCTAGGTATACCTCTACTAGAGCAAGAGAGACCATTTCAATAATCGGGTTCTGCGGGGTTCTTGTCTCACTGGACAGTGTAACTGCATTTTGAGCATGCGCAGTGCCTCTCTTCTCGCAAAATAGCAGACGCCGCTCATTCCAACACAGACCAACGGCTCGGCATTCTTTGCCCGGGTTATGGGCGCTGGAAAAATCTATTGGTGACTTTCATTACGTGTTTGCGAGCCTATACTTTTACGGCATCGTCATTTGAACGCCAGGTGCTCTGGATATCTGGTTCGTCCGAGACAGGCTGACGTGCGAACCTGCCTCTGCAGCTTTCTGATCTAGCCGCTGTGCCGTCGATTTCGCTGGAGTCACCAAGAGGGCGTGGTGATCAAAACATGTAACGGGGCATTGTTCTTGATGTAAAACAGGGTACAGGATGAAGAAAGACAGGCATTTCCCCCCTATTTGTTCCTCGAGTAAAGTTCAGGCCATTGATCCCGGGGAGCGCTTGGTTCCACGCAGTAGCTCGTAGCGCCCCTGCCTCATATATGCGGCCCGTGCCATTCATCCTTTCTGTTTTAGTGTTATTGAGAGAGAAAAAACGCATGCAGTAAACTCTGCGAACGCATCTCCTCGTATATGAAAATATGGGAATATCCCATACAAGTTATAGAGAGTTTTAGGATATGGGATAAAATTATTATGTGCGAATGGCGAAATTCCTGGACGAACTGAATTTGAATCGATTAGTACCGAATAGTTGACGAATTGAATTCTGAATCGATTAGTACCGAATAGTTGTCAACAGCGGTGTAGACGTTCCATTTTCCCGGGGGGGGGGGGGGGGGGGGTGCTGAGCGTTATTTTTTTGCCAGAACTGGGAGATTGAAGCTAACGAAAACATGCTGGGATTCTTATTTCCCATGTATTTTGTCAATAAAGGCAGCGTGGGCGTTATTTTGTTTACATGTTGCTACTAGGAAGCTCGTTACATGGCACGTAAACAGCGTCTCGGTAAGGATTATAGCCCGGGCCCGGGGGGGGGGGGGGGGGGGGGGGCTCTGCCCCCCCTGCCCCGAATTCTTACCAGGGGCACGAGCCCCGATGCCCCCCCCCCCCGTAGTCTACACCTATGGTTGTCAAAACGCCAAGGCGGTTTTGACGCTTGGAGCGTTTCTAGCTTGCCGCCAAAGAGTGTGGCTAAGAATGGTCATGTTTCCATACGTGGCAACAAGAATGACACAATGTCAAATTAGTAATTTCTTTACTTGATAAAAAAAAAACAACTCAAACGCCAGGTTTTTTTTTTTTGTTTTTTTTAAATGGTTGTTTAGGTCATACTGATGTTCAAACTTTTTAAAGCGGCCGCTGTTAGTGGCCCGT
>JAZHYW010067831.1:0-11154 GCA_037355805.1 Ixodes ricinus | reverse complement strand
TCGTCGTCACCAATGGCGGCGGCATCCCGGATACAGGGAACCGAGGCCGAATTCCCCGAAGGGGCCGGTTCTCCCTTGCCCATTTTGGGTGAACGCGCCTTCGGCACACCCTTGAGAGTTATAATGGACGCGACTGCTAGTGGCTTCCCCGGGCGCGTCCATTCTCCGAGGCTACATAAGCTGGCCCCGAAGGAGTGCCAGGGGCTCTCGTCGGCGGAGGCCCTGGCTCTACGGAGCTCGGTTTTTCTTTGTGGGCCTCCGACTTCCCGTGAATCTGTCTAATGCGGCAGCGCGGGAAACCGACCGGGTGATACTGGCAAATGAGCCAGCGCCCAGACTTTTCTTATTTAAGAGCGAAGCGTGTTGGCATTTCAGTCAATAAACACGTCTTTATCCGGACCCAAAGAACCTTCTGTGTTTCTAAGTGGTAACCCCCCAAAGGGGAATCCCACATTTGGCGCCCCAACGTGCGGCTTTCCATGGACTGCAAAGACAGCAGCATCCATCTCCTTTCGCTAAGATAGCGAACCAGGTCAATTTCCGGCCAAGGATCAAACAGGTGGACAAAGGGAGAGGCGAACGCCCAACACCCGATGCCACTTAACGGCTTAGTGGCCACGTCAGCCGCGCACGGACACAATGCAGTGTCTTTTCAGCCGAGCTCGCTTCCAAAACGGAGGTGACTCAACGCCCGGAATGCATCCGAGGCATTCCCGTTCGGGACGACGCCAGCCTACTTTGCTGGGAAGAGCGCACCTGCGCTTTCGAGGTCAACCCCGTTCTCGAACAAAGTACGGTGACGCAACAAGAAGCAAGTGCAGCTTTTTGCCTTCGAGACGGCTCGCGGGGCCCACCCAGAGTGGACACCCCGTCAGCGCACAAACTAAAAGCGTATCTCGGAGCGAGAAAATGCGCTGTGCCTGCATCCCCACTGCTAGAATACGCAGCGCGGGTGATTGCGACGAACACCGGTCCCAGCCTAGCGAGGGTGCGGAGACCGCCGATGGTGCCCTTCGTCGCCGCGTCGACGGACCAGTAGCCATCAGGTGGACCAAGCGACCCCGGAACAAAGGCCCCCCAGGAAAACTGAGTGAGTCGAAATGATTTCCTTTTTACTCCGTCTTTCCTTCCCGCTATCAAGGGACAGAGGACTGGCGTGAGCACGGTTTTCGGCAACTAGATTTTAGTATGTTCCGTTTACCCGCGATCGACTCCGGCCAAAAGTCAGTGAGCGTCGCATGCAACGATAACGTTAGGAACCTTTGAGGGCCACCTATCGAGTTGCGACCCCGTAAAAGCGACGTTACTTGTGAAAACGCCGCGGGGTCCGGGAGCAGTTCAATCGTGCTACCGGGCAGTGCAACAGGTTGAACAGCGTCCCGAGATGATTGCGTGTCCGATTAAGGTGACCGCCATGCGGTCACTGGACGAGATCGTGAACCGCGGTGTTCGTTGGGAATCGACGGTAGCACCGATGAGTTTTTGATGCTCAGCAGAACGATCCGGGGTGTAAATATGTGAATATTTGTAAATACTTTCGCGGACTCTGCGGAGTCGGGCGGTGCGTCCGCCGGGCGGTACGCTTGCCACTAACGTCGCGAAGCAACTTGCATTGTTGCAGACGGGCTTTGGCAGCCGGGCAGCGTACCCGCCGTGTCGAGCAACTCGTATTGTTGCCGACGTGTGTGCCGTTAACAGTCTCGTATTGCTGTTGGCACGGGGTTTTTATTTGGGATCGGTTTCTGTTCTTGCTGATGCGGATAAACTCGTGCTACGGCGCTTGGCCTCTACGAACATTGCGGTTCAAGGTGGCTGTCCTGCGCGGCTGGGAGGTGCATTCGGTGCTCTTCTTTGTTCGCGTTGGCCAGGGCAGCACGCGGCTCCAAGACTTTTCGAAGTTAGGTCGCTGTGCTATACCTGGCCACAGGCATTTGTATTTTAGCCTAAGGTAAAAGCTAACATGTTTGAAAAATAACAATGTTGGCGAGCCTGCCCGATTGCAGCCCTGCATCGTTTCAATATCACAAGAAAGGACAGGGTGGCGCATTTGAGATTTCATTGCGCCCGCAAATCGAAGCGATTAGGCATCGTTAGCAAAAGCAGCTACAAAGAACTTTGCCTAGTCGATGTGTCACCAACAAATCCATTGTCCGGGGTGACGCGAGTCAGCTTGGTATGTGGACATCCGTGTTCACATTAAGCGGAGTCGTGGAACTATTTTCACAATAACTTCGCAAGCCGAGCCAGTGCGATGCACGTGACTCACGGCAGAAAAGACACCTTTGTCTCTGCCTCGTTTTATCTCTGGGGCCTTTTGCACCCAGAGATTGGTCGAGTGTCCTCAGTTGGACGGCTCCACCTTGCTCGGAAGTTTCCGAAGCTTCCCTCTTGGGGAGAGAAATGGGAGAGGGCGCAGAGCGCAGGCTGCATTCCAGTTCCCGGCGGTTCCTGGGTCGTGGTTCCATGTCGGGGTGTCATCGACGCCAGGGAGCGTCATCGTCGCCGTTGCCGCAGCGTCGCCGGCCTGCCTGTCCCCCTTCCGATCCCCAGAAGATCCGGCTCCTCGGCTGCTGACCAAGATGGCGGCAGCCACCCTCCCGCTGCCTGGACTCGTCTCCAGGCCAGCAACACGTGACATCCAGTCGCGGACCCAAGCTGTGGACCCGTGCCGACAAGCAGCTCGCATCCTGTCACGGACCCGGTGACAGTGCCCGTGCCACGTGGTGCGTCCCCAAGGAGAGACGCCCAGCCACCGTACTTTCCGTGGTTCTTCGAACATTTTGTCGTGGAGTGACCGGGCCGTCCTTCCTGCCCAAGCCAGGCCACTACGCGGACCGTTCAACGCTGCTCCCGGTAAGCCTGCCAGGAAGCGTGGGCTGCAGAGTTCGACCGCACCCGGGGTCCACTTGCAAGCAGCGAGCTAGCGTTTTTCAGCATGTACCGCGCTGATCGTTTTTTTATTTCTTTGTATTTTTCTTTGCGGCATGCTCTTTTCGCTCTAGCCCTTTTTTTTGTTTTGTTTTGATTTTGTTTTTGAGAGCCGGTAGGCCATTTTATTTTTTAGGCCTACCTTAGCCTTGAGAAGGGGGAGTGTGGGAACCTTGGGGTTCCCTAATCCCTATCTAGGTCTAGCTTCGAGCAGGCTGTGGGAGTCGTCGTCACCAATGGCGGCGGCATCCCGGATACAGGGAACCGAGGCCGAATTCCCCGAAGGGGCCGGTTCTCCCTTGCCCATTTTGGGTGAACGCGCCTTCGGCACACCCTTGAGAGTTATAATGGACGCGACTGCTAGTGGCTTCCCCGGGCGCGTCCATTCTCCGAGGCTACATAAGCTGGCCCCGAAGGAGTGCCAGGGGCTCTCGTCGGCGGAGGCCCTGGCTCTACGGAGCTCGGTTTTTCTTTGTGGGCCTCCGACTTCCCGTGAATCTGTCTAATGCGGCAGCGCGGGAAACCGACCGGGTGATACTGGCAAATGAGCCAGCGCCCAGACTTTTCTTATTTAAGAGCGAAGCGTGTTGGCATTTCAGTCAATAAACACGTCTTTATCCGGACCCAAAGAACCTTCTGTGTTTCTAAGTGGTAAAGCCCCAAAAGGGCAAATCCCACAACACCAACCAAACATCAGCAAGTTTGTTGTAACATAAATAATTCCCGCTATATGGGATTCAGCTATTTTCGTATGAGGTTTCTATTGGCCGTTTCAATCCACCAGCAAATTTCAACACCGTGCTTTAACCCGAACCAAACGTAAGTTTATAATTCGAACAGAAAGGCATCCAGGGACCACATATACAACTCTGCGGGAAAGTCAGGTCGGTGCTCCATAACCTGAATTTTTGATCATCGTTCTTACGAAGTGTCTACAGATCAATAATTATGACACGAAACTACAACCTACGAATACAAAATAACAAAAGGACCACGCAATTCCGCTCACTGAGCTCAATGTCACTGCGTGCTTTGCCGCAGTGTTTCGGTACAGATTTTTTATTAGAGGAATAAAAGGGCGCGGCTCAATTTGGCTCTATCAACGCCTCCTTGATAACAAGCTGTATAGTGCTGATAGAGATGTCATCAGCGAAGGCCAACGTTGGTCACAGATTGGACACGAAGATTGCGTCAACGCTCGGTTTAAACGTGACTCGAGGCCGAGCGCTAACCCAGCACTCGTTTCCAACCTGTGTCCAGCGTTGGCCTTCTCTGATTACGCTATCTCGTTTAGCACTACGGCTTTGTTATCTAGAGAGACGTTGGCTCTATCCTCATTTATTCTCTCTCCCTTCGCCTTTCTCTGTAACACGAAGAAAATAATTGTACCAAAAAGGTTTGAGCAGATAAGAACGTCGAATGACAAATCACGAAACAAGAAGTGCGTACGCCGTTTTTCTCAAGCCGTCAGCGCACGCATTACCGCATGTCTCGAAGGAGCAAAGAAATGACGAGAGGTGGTCAACCGAGGAGATGAAAAAAATTATTATTGCTCGCAAGGAGGGTGAGGCGAGGAAGCTTCGGGTGAGTTTCAGCTACAGCGTCTGCGCAGTGCTTGCTGTCACCTTCGCTAGATGCCAGGCAGCCAACCGGCCGTCCCCAATTCAAGATTTACACTGTCCGCATCGATCAGACCGAAAAAAACAACAACAACGAGGCAATTACCGCTTTTTCGCGAGGAAAACGACAAACGCGGCGTCAAAGAAAGGGTCACGAGTAATCACACCAAAACAAATGCACGAGGAAAGCAGCGCGTAGAAAAGGCAAATGCCGAAACGGCGTGCAACAAGCTTGTTTGCAAGTAGCAGAAGAAACAAACACCCGTTGCTGCCTCTGTCAGTTTTCAGCCGTTCCAAGAACAGCGCAGCCGACCCCGCGACCCCCGAAATCACGCACAAGCCCGTTGCAGAACCGCTCGATGAAGCGGTGAACATAAACTTGCGGCGGCGCCGGCATATCGCTGTCGGCGGAGTAGGCGGTTCGGCAAGCACAGGGGGACGCACTGTCTCCCCCCCCCACACACACACGAAGCTCAGCCCTGACCTTAATCTACTTCGGCCAAGTCATGGAGCTTTGGCCGGGCCCGTCTCGAAATAGGGGCGCAGTCTCGGGCCTGCTCGTGGGCTTCGCGCGCTGCTCCCCGCCGCCACCGTCGGATCGCTTCGTGGGCCCCAGAGGTCAGCCTCGCGGTTCGGGGAGTCATCGACTCTAAGTCCCTCGTGCGTAGAGATGGAAATCGCTAGCGGGGAACGGTTCGCTAGCGAATACTCCGTGTGTGTGTGCGAGACTTGTACGTAATCCGTTACAAGTAACGAAATTACTTGTAATCCGTTACATTTATCGGTAATTTAGTAACGGAATAATTACATATTTTCTAGAGTAATTTTAAAGTAATTCCTTACATTTTTTACGTAACGGATTCCTTGTAATCCGTTACATTTCTTTCAGGACCCCCCCCCCCCCTTCTAAAGAAAAGGTCGTTTTCATTTTGGTAAAGTTGAGCGCAGAGGCTTGGCACTCTTCAGTTCCGCAAAGCCTTTTTTTGCAACACCAAGACCCGGAATCTTTTTTTTTTTTTTTAGATCCTAACAACAATGTCAAAAAATCCAAATAAACATTTCTGCAAAAAAAAAAAAGGGAGGGGGGGGGACAAGTTATATCCGCTTTTTTTAGTGTCTGTTTTTTCTTTGCGATCGAAGGCGGGGAGAGGAAGACACCAAGTGATTGTATGCCTCTTCGAGAAGCTCGAGGCGGTAAGTGCACAGACAAGAATTAACAATGTCCTTCTCGGTTATAGTGACTAGGACCATTTTCATAATGCCACAACACAAGACAACGCTCCGTCTTCCCTAAAATCCACTAAAAGAGATGTGATAATATGTGAAGGTGTTATTGCCACAAGCATCCTCGTTCGTCCATGCACACTTATCAACTTCTCTTTGAAAACAGGATTGTATTTTTTTCTGCTTCTTTCACCTTATTTGACCCTGTTTTAAAAGCTATTTAGTTTTTTTTTTTTTTGTTTTTTGTTAGTCCAACTTTTAGGGTTGGCCCGTTACCTGCATCTCAGTTACCCTTTTTGTGAGTCAGCTTTTTGCGAGCACTTCGAAAATGGTAATAGTCTTCCTTTTTTCTTCTTCCTGTTTTTACCCCAGCAGGACGCATCTTATGACAAGGAGATATTTTTACAAATAAAACATAATGGTGGCTGACGTAGACTTGATATTCTGTGCTTGAGGAGAGAGTGAAACTCGGGAGTGGGGCCATAGCGCGGCTTACTTAGTTCTCTGCCCTTCGCTGCCCGTGGCATCAGCGGACGTCTATCTGGAGAACACCGGAGTAAACTGCAGTCGGTCCGTGCTCCGTGCGTTTTTGAACGGCACCAAGAAAGGTACACATGGCAAACGTGAGTTTACATTCCCTTGTTTTAACCGACGTTCTAATTAATTGTTGTTATGAGTGTCCTGTTGTTGTTCTTTTATCGATTATTTATATTTAATTATTGGAAACTTTTTCTTATCCACTAACGTCTCAACCAAGGCTCGACCTGTTCAGAACCAAAGGAAGAAGAATATCGAGCCAAACCTTATTTATTATTTAATTATCACCTTACTGTTACCAACTCTACTAAAACTCTCGAATATCAGGCAACGGCTGCAAGGACGAAGCTTTGCTCTATCTTCGAGGTAAATAGTACTTCCATTGCTTCGCTAAAAAGCTCAATGCAGAGCATAAAACATTCGTGAGGCACAATATGGCACTCCCATCCCGTGCCTCAGTTCAGAGTGTGTTCAGCGTAGAAGTCGACATATTGAGTAAGAAATAACGCAAAATGTCTGACGAGACTTTCGAGTCAGCTGTTGCTCAAAATACTCAAGGTCAATAAATGGAACAGGCGGCAACAATAGGAACTTGAACAACCTTCTTCCCTTTGTTTCTTAATTGAGGAAAATAATGTTGAAAGTAACGCCACGAAAGTAACGGATTACTTTTGGGGGTAACGGTCACTTACTTTTATGGGAGGGTAATTGTAATTGTAATAAATTACAATTTAGCCTTGAGTAATTGTAAATGTAATTCCTTACTATTTTTCAGTAACGTGTACAAGTCTGTGTGTGTGTGTAGTCGGGAGAAAAAGTGTTTTTCACGGTGTGGACCATTGTAGCAACAGCACGCCAGTAAACGGACAGACTGTTTTCTTTTTTCTGCGTCAGTGTTTTTTCACGGGGCATTGCACTACAGAGCATGGATAAGTCTAGATTACGGGAGAGTATGCTTATTTACAGGGGTTTTGCTTAAATCCGAGGTCACAGTGTTAATGCATCAAACAAAAGAGAGTCATGGAGACGCTGTCTTCGCAACATCCCACCCTAACTAGAAGAAATGGTGGTGGAAGCAGGAATAACATGTAGAAAACTTTTCTGTTTCCTCTCTGGGAAAATAAGGCTCTCACGTTATCTGACAAGAATTACGTAAAATAAAATAATAAAAAAAATGACCGGACAGGTGTTGTCAACATCAAAAGGGCAATGAGTTTACTCTTTTCGGGATGCTACTTTCACGAGTAAACATGTTTCTCGCATCGCCACGCTTCCGGCGGAATCTAGCCGACAGAAGATAACATCTACCTTTGAAATCTGGATTTATATTTGTGACCTGATAACCCGAAGAGAAATGCCTTGCAGCCTACGTAATATATCCTGCGTTCGGAACAAAGGCAGAAGAAAAAAAACTTTTTGTTGTTTCTACAGCACGAGAATACCGTAGGGTTCGATCACATATTGACAACGTGCGCAATAATGAATGGTTGCTGCATGGGCACAAGTGGCTCGTTAATTATCTGAACACACAATTCATTGGTTCGGTACCGACACCGTCGTTTGGGGTGAGATTTCGTATCTGTTAATGGCGGTGGCTGCTCTAAAGAGAATCGTATATTTGATGATGCTGCTGAACTCCGCGATTCCCACATGGGATCGTCTTGCCATAGACAAACAAACAGGGTATATACCTAAAAACATTGGTGGATCGATGGGCTCTCTAAACAAGAAAAAGCAGATGGCGTGCCGCGACACAGCATCGAGATATGCCGCGAAAATTGCTGTGCGGAGGATCGGTGGCCGAGTGGTCAAGCGCATTCACCGGCTCGGGCACGTGCAGCGAAAGCTCGCACTGCAGAGCCCAGGAGATTGGGTTCAATCCCACCCCTGCCCGTTTCGATCTGGAGGCGTACCGGCGTGCGGTCGTATATCACTACTGCGTGGTGCACGTTAAAGTCCCCAGGCTGGCGGTTGTACTACTGGCTAAATTTCGGATCTACAGCGGGGAGACTCGTCGCCCGTTGAGGCAGAACAAGTTCTAGGCTGTATAAACATACACACAAACCAATTATTACTAAATTGCTGTGCGCGTCCGTATTCACTTTAGACACCCACCACACAAACAACGCGATCTTCCTCCTCGCTTCCTCCCTTACGCCTCTCCCCTTTTCTTGTTTTCGGGAGATTGGGAGAATTATGACAACGGCGGAGGCATTGACGACAGCCATCAGAGCGTGTGAGCACAATCGCAACCTGCCTCCAAGAACAAAAGCCAAAAAAAAAAAAAAAAATTACGATGGCGGATGTGGCATACGCAGTAAACTTAGAAAACACTTCTACTGTGAGGAAACTCGCCATCTGCTGTGTCCTGTTTGAACAACCCTTTACATGTCTCTGGAAAACAAATGCGGTCTGGCGTCTGTCGACGCGATTGGGTAGCCTTGGTTTTTGACATAGATTTGAAAGACAGCTGTTCGTGCACGTGAGTGCTTTGTCGATTGTTCGCTATGGGTGATGCGGCGATCTTCTCGACTCTCCCAACATGGTAGATAGGTAGCTGCACCCGACCGCATGAGTCTATTATCTATTGCAGCCTATTCATAACAAGTACTAAAAAAAGTTACGAGGAAAAAAAGAAAAGAAAAACAGCGGTTCTTTTAATGTGGAATGTTTTGTAGAAGGAAAAATAGAAACAATATAACGTTGCGAGTATCCTTGAAGGTTCGCGTATTTTGAGCGAGGAATCAACCATTGTTATCAGGTTTCCAAATTCATTAAAGAAGGCTCCATTTCAGTTGTAACGTTATTTGTCGTATGATGCTCTCTTCTGGCTGTTTCTTCGACCCAATTTTTGTTTCTTAATATTTATTAGCACGCCGAGAATGGCATATTTCAAGTGCCTGCTGGCGTGTTCCGTGTTTCCCTCGCTTCGGTAACAGGACGCCATCATATTTTCTCGTCGCTCCGGCCGTTACTTCCTCCCATTTCTCATGGGGCTGCCAAAAATAAAAAAGTTGCAACCGCGCGTAATGCGGCCCGGCACTCCGAGGAAGCATACTTATCGGTATATAACATATAAAATAAAGTTGAATAAAACAATAAACTACAAAACACCGTATGAAAAGCCCGATGGGCTGTCCTAAACCCAATATTCGCGCACAAAGTGGGCGGACACCTCATGGAATTTCTTTTCTTTTGTACGAAAATATTTGATTAGAAGAGCCTGCAAGTTTTTCAGTTCTATATTGATATACCAGTGAAAATCCCACGTAAGAAACTACTCGCATGTATCTCTGAGATTAAGCAATTGTCTACTCTCTCCTGAAGTAAGGTTCAAAAGAATATGTATCTACCAGGGAGTTACACTCTAAGAAAAAAGATGGTCTCAAAGGACTAACGGCAGCATTTGGACCTCTCAACTCCCATTTGCTCCCCGAAGAGACCATCTGGTTCGAGCTGCGTACCGTGCGCAAACGCTGAGGACTAACTGCACTCGACCGGGACTAACAGAGGGGCGCGGGGAGCAAAAGCAGCGAGAGGCGCGCGGGAGCAACAGTGCGGGAGCAAAAGACGCGGGGACAAGATGGCGGCGTCTGCTGCATCGCCGATGGCCAGCGTTAGCGACGCACTTACTGTTTCGGAACGCAGGGGAGGTATCCACAGACAATCGTAGCATCAAAAATTGCAGGAGGGGCCATGTTTAAGGGTTGGAGCTCACTTTATAACGATCGTAGCCTCTGTTCCAGCACGTCGTGGAAGTCAGCGCTGACTCGAGCGCCGCCATTGTTGATGCACTGGCCATGCGGCTTTTGACCGTTGTCCTGGCGTCCTTCCCCTTTGCATGCTTCGAAACGTGCTTTGAAAGCGTTTATATTTTCTTTTTGGTTTAACTGGGATGAAAATAGCCGCATAGAACGTTTTAAAAACGTTTCCAAAGACAGAAAAAAGGTTCATTCTGTGTTTATTTTTCATTTTGTATTCTACTTGTTTTTGTTGTTTTTTTCGCAAGAGACGATGCGGTTGCCACGGAGACGCGCATGCGCATAGTGGGGAAGCTATGTGGGGAAGCGAGAACATGGCTCCTGGGAGCCTATGGGGACGCTGTTTTATAGACTGTCACAAATAATTACTGTGTGTACCGTTACTTCTTAGTAAGAGATACACTCCTTGGAAAGTTTAGCAACAATATTGGAGAACAATATTAGTGCGAAAGCAGCACCGTATTTGTAACATCGCTCACGGTTGACATGGTCACTGACAAAACGACTCCTTTCATTTGATCAGTATAAAAGGCGCATGGGTAGCTTTCGGTGTTGGCGACTGAATTAGCGTGGGACAATAAAGAAAACAAAATTGAATTAGTGCGTCATTGTGTGTGTGCTATGCGTGTGTCATCTGTGTTCTAACTCCTTGTCTATGCTAAAATGTATAATACGTGTGCAACAAAAAGTGTGCAAATGAGATATAAGCGTTGTGCATATGGGAATGTGATGAGTGTCAAAAGATCTAAACCAGCGATAACATATTTTTTTCCAATTTTGAATTTGACGTTGACTAGCGCCACCTAGGTGTGTGAGGGCGCAATTTAGTAATAAATGAGGTAAGGGCGCAACATTTAGTCCCAGTGGCCTAAATGCAAGGGTGCAAAAGTTGGTCCTGGAGGTTCAACTTTGAGGGACTAACGGTAGGGGAGCAAAGGTTGCTCCCGTTACAGTTGCTCCCCTAGGGGAGCAATGGTTGTGTCAGCGTATATGCTCCCTTGAGGGAGCAAGTCACGCTCCCTTTTTTCGTAGAGTGTGGCTCTAGAATGTTTATTTTTACACTTTTTCTTTATCTAGCGATGCTT
>JAZHYW010067827.1:0-19475 GCA_037355805.1 Ixodes ricinus | reverse complement strand
CCATGTACGCTCCTTTCGTGGAAACACCATGTATATATATATATATATATATATATATATATATATATATATATATATATATATATATATATATATATATATATATATATATATATATATATATATATATATATATATATATATATATATATATATATATATATATATATATATGTATGTAGAGAGAGAGAGAGAGAGAGATTGATAGATAGAAGACGTAAGATAAATATAAAAACAATGGACCGGCAAGTGTTAATAAGTCAAGGTGCGTACTGTCGGAGTTACTACTTCGAAGTTTATTACGACGCTTCGGGCGGGGACCGCTCTTCATCAGATAACGAGTGCACAGCCCGTGAAAATTGACGGGCTGTACACTCGTTACCTGATAAGAGCGGTCCCCGCTCGAAACGTCATAATAAACTTTGAAGTAGTAACTCCGACAGTACGCATCTTTGACGTTATATATATATATATATATATATATATGTGTTTATCGGGCCGGGTCGGGCTCGGGCCGAGGCTAAACATTCTGGCCCGTGCACTGCACTAATATATATATATATATATATATATATATATATATATATTAGTGCAGTGCGCACGGGCCAAAATATATATTTATATATATATATATATATATATATATATATATATATATATATATATATATATATATATATATATATATATATATATATATATATATATATACTAGTGCAGTGCACGGGCCAGAATTTTTAGGCCCGGCCCGAGTCCGACAGAATTTTTAATTTCTAGGCCCGGCCCGACCCGGCCCGGTAGAGACACGGCCCGGGCCCGGCCCGAGCCCGATAAAATTTTAAAATATGAGCCCGAGCCCGGTCCAAGACGGAAAACTGGGACCGATATTTTTTTTTACACCATAAATATGCCGACTTAGAAGATGTATTTTCGAGAATATGGGCGAAATATGCACATCATTTGCGACAGTCTTTGAACTCATGGCACACCGAGAATTCTTGAGACAAAAGAGGACATTTTTATTTATGAATGTTTTGAACAGATATATGCACTTTTCGTTGTTCCATTCAATTCGCTTCACAGAGAACTTTCCTTCCTACATGTTTTTGTGGAGAAACAATAAATTGTCCATTGACTCTTTCTTCAGGCAGGTCCGCCTTGCTTGCATGACGTAGCCCTCCGCGCTAAGGTTCCGTTCGCTGCTAGCACTCAGGGATGCACAGGATGCGTTTGGATAGAAGGGACAGTTTCGGGAATTCCTTCTCGTGCGCTCTCCAGAAGTCGCAAAGCTCAAACACTCCTGAGCACGAGTAGTCCTTCTTGCCGTGCAGATACTCCTCCAATTCATTGAGTGGCTACCTTGTCATCCTCCGCGTCACACCAGTCTTGAAACAAACCCAGGCACCTTCTTTTCGAAGCGGGATCTCGAACGTCATCGTCAGTCTCATCTTCATCTTGGGTCATTGCTTCAGTGACACGGGCAAGTAGCTCTCTGACGTGCGCGTAGACTTCAAGGCGCTCGTCCTCGGGCAACATGCGGAGTTGGCGGAACTGAGGCCAGAGAAATGTGGCGGTCTTGTGGAGGAGCGAATTTTCAGCTTCGTGTCCAGGAAATGACGAGCACAAACCTTGATCTTCTCGATTTCCACTGCCTCTACTGCAGACACCGGAGCATGTTCAAGATGGTTCTTCAACGCGGAAGCGTAAAACACAACCAGAGGAAGTGTTGGACGTTTTTCCTCCTTGAGCGCGTCGCTAGCATCTTTGAAGGGTTGCAGGAACTCGATTAACTCGTTGAGTGTTGTCTTGTTGACGCTTTCCATCACTGGATTGTTCCTTGACTCCAGTAGAGCTTCTATCTCCTCGAACTGAGAGCAGACAGACTTTAGCATGGATACCTTTCGCGCACGCGGTTGTCACTTTCTCCTTTACGTCCGCGGGCACGGGAGGTTTAGGGCATTGAGGTGATAAAAAATAAGAAATACTTGCGCTGTTCGATGAAACCTTGCACTTGTGACGACTGAGATGAGACGTCCCGGTCTTTGAACGAACGACACTGAACATGTCCTTTGGGCACCGACGTTCTGGAGTCCACGGCTGTGAGAAATTTTTCCCATACAGAGCTCTTAAAGTTTGTCTTCTCAACAAGTTTGTAGAGCGTAGGTGATGCCAAGCTCACTGATTGTCGATATTGGCGCACCACCTTCCATTGCTGCCACCGGGACAGAAGGTGGCAGTATAGAAAATAAATGATAATACAAGAAACGTTTCTCTGGAAAGATGGACTCGTCAAGCGTCTATTTCTTATTGGACGGTTGGTAACACGGGCAGGACATAGGTCGATTCTATTGGTCATTTCGAACCCGGAAAGATTCTAGAAGAAAAGAAGAGACAATCACAACCTCGCCAGTGCCTCTTCAAAAGGCTGCGTAAACAACAAAAAAAATTATCTAGGGTACGTTAGCTTGTTTTTGGTGGCATAGTAAGGCCCCCGCAGAAAGTACAAAGTCGAGGTCACGTTTTTTCTTCTTTTTTTTAGTTTGAAAAGCAGAGGAAAAATACAATCATGTTGTACCCTGCGACCGGAGTGCCCTCGTTTTCTTGCCCGCACTCTCCCACTATGCTGGTGGAGTCCATACGTTTTCTTTTATCCGCTTGAAGGCTTTCTAACTGCAAGACGCCTTTTTGTTATTGTGAACGGCGCTGTAGTGACTTTGCACTTCGCCTTTTTTTGTTTTCAATGAACCTAAAAGATGAATGAGCAAACTTTTTGTTCTCAACAATTTAGAATTTACGGCACACGACTGCCCAGGCACGGCCGGCCGGCCCGGGCCGGCGCGGCCCGAAAACTTTTTGTTCAAGCCCGAGCCCGGCCCGGGCCCGAGAAAATACGTGCTACCCGGCCCGAGCCCGGCCCGCGGGCCGGGCCGGGCTCGGGCTTTCGGGCTGTCCCGGGCCCGTGCAGTGGTCATATATATATATATATATATATATATATATATAGGTCATCTTTCTAATATCAGTCAATTCATAACTTTCCTTTTCAGGCATTGGTTGCAGTCACAGGAGATCGGCGGAGTATTTCGTAGAATCACTGACGGACGAACCTTGCAAGTTTGTGTCTTATTCGTGCACCAATGGACTGCAGGACAGTGTGGGCGCGTGTAATAAAACCAAAGCGACGAATCCGAAATGGGATACAACAGCAAGGACGCGCTAGGACGGGACGCGCAGATGCTGCCAACAAATGGAAATCCCCCTATTGCAAAGAGTGGTAACGAGTGTTAATGAAAACTTACACCCAATCAATGTCTAATCAAATATGGGACCAAATAAAAACACCGAAACTGTATTTAAGTAAAACGACCACTTACTTTTCCATTTATTTCCCCGGTGAGATTAATTTTGGTCATTCATTTGTAGTCTCAACTTGCGAGGAACTAAACTCTAATATGGCATTTAATTTGTCTGAACCTCCTAAAATTCAGCCTACTCACAATCACGACGACGACCTGACCTACAACCGGACAGAAAACGTGAAAAGATGTCGTTTCTTTTCATTATAAGTTTGTGGTCAAAATGAAACGTACCGAAACCGGGTTTACTGGCGCTCCCTCGCTCAACACGACCCGAAATTGAGTAAAGCCCGGTTCACACAGTTGCGTTTGACTGCGTTTGACTGCGTTGCGGCAGCGAGACACCAGGACATCCCTGCTGCTTATATCGCGTGCCAAGATGATTCCCTGAATTGGATTCCACGCTTCATACGAAGCACAGATGTGCCGGTGACTCGCTTTCGGTTCTCGCCGCAACGCAGTCAAACGCACTCAAACGCAAGTGTCTGAACCGGCCTTCAGTGTCGATGAACCCGAACCGAAACAAACGCGCGAACACCTATTCGCGACTCCAGGGACCTATAGGGGACGCCACTATCGGGCAAATATGGCGGTCGAATCCAGGTCGTGCCGTGCCATGTGCCAGCTCAACGCACAACGCTGGGGCATCAGCGAGCGGGAATTGGACTCCAAATGGTTCGCCGCGCTTTTTATTCTCCACGTTTCGAACCTCCGGCGATGTGTTGGGGTAAGCGAGCTTCCAGAGGCTTGACTTTCTTCGAGGAAACGAGGAAAGGACTGCCCACTGTCCTTCCACTGTGCTGATGAACGTTGAGAAACGCAGAATGTCTGGCTCACGCGGTTCCATAGGTCGCGTGCAGAGCAACCTGGGTCACAAGGCGATACTACGGTTACGACACAGACACCGGTAGAACTGTTCTGTCGCGCAATCCACCGACAACATGCAAACACGGAAGCCAGAAGAGACAAGCAGAAATCGCGAAAGGACCTGGTCCGGCCAGTTCAGTGTTTTCCCGCTAGGTGTCGTTCGTTTTGCTGGAGTCGCGAATATCGGTTAATAGTTCACTAGCAAACAGTTAGGCAGTAAGTATCGATTAGCTTTTAGTATAGTCTCCTGCACCATTTTCTTACTCTCATCATAAAAGAAATATGAATCATAGCCGAATACCCGACGAAGAGTGCTCGAATAGCGGGGGGGGGTTAAACAGACAAGACTACCCTTAGCTTCTGAGGTGTCATTTCTGGACAAGGGAACTAAATAAAACTTTCATGGTTTGGTAGACCTTAGTACAAACCTCTATCAGTCATTGTTGTTGTTCGTTCCAAACCTTGCTTTCTTTTATTTATTTTTTTAGGCAATTAAGATTTTTCGTTTGTTTTTTGTGGAATAAAAATGCTTGCGAGAAGGTTTTTTGACAATATACTAACAAAGTAAAAAATGTGCACTGAATAAATATATTATTTTCGTTGAATGCAAAATAACTTCAAAGGCAATACATTTCATTAAAAAAAATTGCGCGGTATTAAGGTCGGTTCAGACACTTGCAGCTTGAGTGCGTTTGACTGCGTTGCGGCGAGAACCGAAAGCGAGTCACCGGCACATCTGTGCTTCGTATGAAGCGTGCAATCCAATTCATGGAATCTTCTTGGCACGCGATATAAGAAGCAGGGATGTCCTGGTGTCTCGCTGCCGCAACGCAGTCAAACGCAGTCAAACGCAACTGTGTGAACCGGGCTTTAAGTGCCAGAGCCACTAAATGAGATGCGCTTAGAGTATCGGCACTCCGTTCCCCAACATTGCTGTGGGAGCCGCCATTTTTGGCGCTTGTGCACAGCAGACCCAACTGCCGATCGTCGCGATTCAAAAGTGCGACTTCCTCAGCATTAGATTCGGTGTTAGGAAGCTCATGTAATATTTATTTGCTTTGTCCCGAACTGTTTAGACATTTGTGTAGGACGGAAAAGCGTTTCTTGTGATTTTAGATGAAGCTTCAGATAACTGGCAACCATGATTTTAAGCCACAATATAGCGAAGTGTCGTTACTCTGAAACGTAGCTTATTTAGTGGGACTATAGTCTGTTTCACCTTATGATGTACCGAGGAAAGGCTGCAAGCGCGAGCTCCTTGCTCTGGGGCATATCTCGCCGGCACAAGCTCTCGTGACTTAAGAGCGGCTGCCAACGCTATGAGCTCGCGCTTCTAGCCTCGCTGCGGTACAACATAAGGTGAAACGAAGTAAGTGTCGTTGCGTGAAAAAAAAATCTGGAGAGAATACAGGGTGTTTGCGTCACTTCCGGCCGCCATGACGGGGGAGAGTGCTTTCCAGTCTCCTGTGTCAATCTTGTGAAAAGCCGAGGAGGAAGACGGCGCGGGAGGACAGGCGATGGGCGGCCGAGAGGCGCTAGGGACTGGCGCGCGTCGTGACAGTGCGACACCAGGAGCGAATAGGAGCGGCCGTGAACCGAGCAAGCACCAACGACTCGGCCGAGCGCAAGACGTGCGCAAGACAAGGCAAGCTCCGGAAGTTCGGTCGAGCACTTGGCTGGGAGCAGGGCCCTGACTGGAGCACTAAAGGGACCCGGGACAATCGCTGAGTCGTCCACAGGAGCAAGGAACAGTGAAATGTTTATTCTCATCTTCTCTAACGTGTGACTTCTTCGGAGAGCGAACTAGGAGGAGACTGATTTGGCGGTAGTAATTATTGAGCGACCCACAAACTGGCGCATGCGACGTGGGTAGCGGCTGGTTCCCAGGGGTTCCAGAGAAACACCTGGTGACGGCGCCACTAATCAGGTCCTTTGAGTTGAGGTTGTCGGCCGCTGCCGAGGCCCTGCATCAGTGTGTCGAAGACTGGGCCGAAGGTAAGGCCGGCGGCTGTGTGGCGACGGCCCCGTCTGGTGTGTCTGGCTCAGGACAATACATTTGAGAAGGGCCCGTACGTGCGGGTAGAGATAGGTGATCAAGAATATTGGGCATTGATTGATACCGGCTCTACTCTTCTCTCATTGGAGACAATGTGTACAACAAGTACCATATTGCTTCGCCAATACTGGAAACTCCTCCGAAAACCCATGGGAGCGGCGGCGAACGCGACAGTGGCGCCTCTAGCGGACTCGGAGTCTACGGAAGAAGACGACCCAATGGAAAAGTATAGCCTCCGAGACGTCTTCGAGCTTGGCGAGCTCTGTTTCGTCACCCCAACAGCTGAAACAATTTATTACGGTCAGTCCGCTTGCAAAAAGGAATCCACTGATCTCAACTGCACCGACACCCGAATAACAACGCGCGCAGAAACAAAGATAGAGCTGTTGATTTAGTGGTCTCAAACTCCACTCAGGAGGTCACAGCGTTTGAAAGCGCGTCCGGGAAGCGGATAAAACGCGTTCAGCTACTCGAACTACGTCCTAAGAGGTTACTGTTGATCCGTTACAGAACTGAGTTGTCACAATATCTTACCTCAATAAGTGATCATTAAAACGTGCGCAAATTACCAGAGCAAGCGCACCAACCACTGCAGCATAACAAAAACAAAAAGTAACGAGAATATTGACTCTGATAACACTGTCCGAACTTAGCAGGAAAGATGGGGTCCCCGTCCAGACGAAAACAAAAAGAAATAGGGAACAGTCGCGAACAACCGCTAATAAAACAGAGAAGTTGGTAGACGATACAAAGATATTTATCACCCAGCAAAGAAACTCCTTCAACGAAGACGATCGTTGCGCAGGTGGTGCCATGGTGGTCGCCGTAGGTGTTGAGTCCACAACAAACAAAGCGTAAGCAACATATGACGAAACTCATCGAAAAAGAAAAAGCTTCACTTTTTTCTTTCAGCTGCTTGTTACAAGTTTGTTTATTTGCTTTCGTGGCGTTGGTAGGAACTAAAAACAAAACGGGGGAAAGTAATAACGTAGTCCAGCTCCCACTGCCCGGTAAGTAAGAGTCGCACGCTGCAACCAGGTACATGCAAGAAGGGTGTGACCTTTTTTGCTTTCGCATTTCTTTTCCCAGTGACTTTGGCAGGTTTTTCGTTTGCTCGCTTGGCGAAGCAGCTCAAAAGTACATTCAAGTATTTGTTGACGTACGTGTTCAGTCAATCTTTATGTTAACGGCTAGGTGACGAGCTAAGTCAGAATGTGGTGCCATTTTCGCATGAGAATATTTCTTGTTCTTCAACAGACTGTCTTTCGAGGTGTTCCGTGTAAAAGGAGGAAATTTTTTCTCTATTTACATCACCCTTTTTTTGCTGTATTTTCTGCCTGTGGACAGAGAGGCGTAAGTGGTGCCTGGCAGAGGTTCTGGAACTCTACATTCAATATGACAAATCATAATATTAAAGAATGTTTTTTTTATTTTTTTTTTACATTGCGCAAAGTAAATAAAGAGGCAACGTCAGAAAATTACATTCACGGCATCAATTACTGTGATACCGCAATGAATGTCAAAAAGAAATTTATAATTAACGAGCAAACCCTTCTGTTTCCTTTTACGCCGACAGAAAGAAAAGTCAGAGTTAACCAGCGCGGAGGAAGCGCCGAAACGGCTCGTTCTCTGATGCCACTGTGATGTTTGCTTCATATAGAAACCACTCTTGATCCAGCGTACGCAAGAAAACCACGTTTTCGGGCAAAATAAGTATGGTTATACGGTTTTTCTTAGCTTCAAATGCTTTCACGGGAGGCCCTCCGACAAACTGGCGGAGGGGGTAGGGCAATCACAGATCTCGGCGAACAGACGATTTGCAATTTTCCCAAGCGCCCCGGCCCGCGCGCGAGGAAATGTGGGAGAGACTGTCCCTCGCCTGGCCGCTCTGCCTTGAGAGCTTGAGATCGCATTGCCTTGCCCGCTTGCCTCCTCTTAATCCTCTGTTTTTCGATTCCATAACCTAATTTTATCTAGTCCAGTGTATTTTTATTGCTTCTACGTGTTTCTATTCTCTTCTGCGCGCGATATTTCTTGCATATATATTGTATTTGTGTCTTTATTTTGCCTTTTTCGACGGGAGTGCCGACGGACAACACACTCGCTTCGCGCGTCGTTCCCCCGGTGAGTACTACCGTTGCTACCGATTCCTATCGCGCTGTTAGCTGTTCATTTTGGTTCATTTGACCCGCGTGCAGTCGGTAGGAGCCGTTTATGAACACCCGCGCACATGTCACAGGGAGGCGGAGCTCTGAATCACGCTTTTATCAGGGTGTTTAAACAACTTCAACATCAAAAAATTTAAAAAAACTAGTAAGCAGGGCAAAAACGGCATATGAAAAGAAAATCCCCTGCCAGCTAGGAACGAGCGGTGTGCCATCTGTACTCGTCTGCTCCTGCTTGGCGCTTTTGTTTTCGTTTTTAGAAAGCCGGCACTGGTCATCAGCAGCAAGGTTTTCTGCAGCAAGCAACAAGTATAATTTTCGTAAGCGAGTGCATTTTTCACTTTCCACCTAGAAAACGTAATACTCCTTTCGTCAGAGCAGGCCCAAGCTATCCAAGCAAGCGGGCAGGCGCGATGAGGAAATCTAGAAGCTCGTGGATATTTCTGCTGCATGGTGGCACGGCGTGGTCACCTATTAGAGTGCCTGTAGAAGGGTACATCTCAGACAGTGGGAAGTTGTTGAAACTTAATGCCGTACTCCTCCTGCAGAGATTAGTCGCAATTGCGCTTGCGCTGCCTTTTTGCGTGGCGGGGACGTTCGCAGGCAATCAACTTCTTCGGCCCCTCCTCACAGCTGGTATTCCAAAAACCGCAAATAATCCAGGGGACCCCAAACAAACAGTTGAGCACTCTCTGTACTACAGGGTAGGGGCTCTACCACCTATTTTTGCAGTCTTTCCCAGTGAAGGGAACGGCCTGAGGGTAGCCTCTGTGCGCAGAAACTATCGGAGGCCATGCGCTCACGGACGCCAAACGGCATACCCTTCTAGTATACCCTACTCCGGGTGCATGTTCTCTACATTGTTCTCGCCTTGTGTGCCCCATTTAACCAGAATGAGTCCTTCTAGAATGCTTTTACACACAATATAACGCCTTCTTTTTGCTTTATACACGCACGCGCATTTGCTTGATTGGTAATACCTCAGCGATTTATTAGGACAATCATTTTTTATATCCCACGAAGTGCACGCATTTCGGTACGACTAATCGCGAGTGCGAACACCTGTCTACCTTGGAGGAGTTTGAGACGCCATTTTACCGCATAAATCAAGCACTGACTGCGCGAGGGCGTCACGTGCTGGCCCACTCAGTGTAAGAAAGGATGTCTTCCCCCTTAGACAGACAGACATGGAGGCACCCAACCTTCTTCAATCAGCTCGCTAGCTTGGTTGACCTAGCCCTACTCATCATTCTAATAAACCAATTTTTATTTCGTTCGAATTGATGAGGCAAATTAATCAGCAAGCGTTTTTAATATCTAGCAGAATCTTTCTTGGAAGATGTGTATGCAAAACGAAATGTTTTGAAAATTTAATGTACAGCATTTTCCGCAGCAGAGGTGGCTGTACGGTACTTTACTTGACATAAGATTCCAAAATAAGGAAGAAGAAAAAATAAAACCGTCACGTTCGCTCATACTTAATATCGCCTTCTTTGCTGCGTGGTCACTTCCACGTCTACCTTTTTTTGGTTTAAGGTACTCTGCATTCTTATCATACGATTGTCCTACCTTCAGTTTAAAAGCATTCTTTAATTGCTCTGTATCCGGTTTGGTTCGCTAGAGAGCAAACCATCTAAGTCAAGGTCATCCTCATCTTGAATAGGCTTACCTCGCTCTCAAGCTCATTGGTCTAAGCAATCCTCGATTATCACTGCCTTCCTTAACAAGCTCCTGAATGGGTAAGCGTATATTTAATCTATCACTATGGTTACTTAGTTTCGGCTTAGCCAACAAGCCGTCCGAAAGAAAGCCGATAGTATTTTCTTTCCACCAAAATAAACAACGCATCACGGAGCGCATACGCTCCTTGATAATGTAGCTTTCTACGAATGAAACACTTTCTGTGGAAAGTTGGAAGTTTTAGAAGAGGATGCCCCAATAACTTGTGTCCTCCTAGAAACTTGATCCGTCGCACTGCTCTTGCGCAATGCGACGCATCCAGCCGATCAGTTTACGCCAAGTGCTGGGCCCCCTATTCTAAAACTTCATTGTCGACGAGAGGAATACTAATCTTTAACACCTTCATTCGACAGTCCGTGCACATGTCGTCGTAACCTTGACCGTTTAGCCAAATATACATTTAGACAAGTGCAGCGTTTGGGACCTGATGCTAACGATTCAAAACTAACCGTTGTCTCATTAAATCTTTGTTTACGCAGCTTCTAGCACTGTTGATGAGTGAAATTGCATCTAACGAAGCACGAAAATGTATGAATATGTAATGCGTTACATTCCAAAAGAACGGGCCATTTTCTTATCAAAATTTTCGAAAACCGCATCTAAAATGTAAATTCGATGGCGATTAGCTTTTTTTTTAAATTTATTATATGATCTATGTCTCAAATCTACATTTTCACTGAGTGTGAGCTTTTCGGGGATATGTGGCATATTTTTTACCAAACTCCGCCACTGCTAAGAAACTTACCAGCAACAAAGAGCGTGTTTCTCTTGGAGCATTTCATCAGAATGCAAAGGAATCACAACCTTTTGTGATAGCAGAAAATCGTGCGTTTAAAAATATCAGTACCGGGACTGACGAAACGATAATTAGACAAAAAATAAGTAATATTTTTCCACACTATCAGTCAAAAGCCAGTAGTACGAGATAAAGGCACTGTGTGGCCTATTACTGATGTTACATATAGGAGCATCGTACACATCTAATGCATCTATGGCGTCAAGATCATCGTGCGTAGCGTTTTTGATATGGAAGGCCTCCTCCGCTGAAGCTCTGTGGTGCTTGTAATGCTCTCGTTAAGTTTTTTTTTTTTTCTTATTTGCAGTGTTGAGCAACGAGAAAACCTGTACCGGCGTGGGTTTCTGGAACATTCTGCCTAGAACGTTCGGCGCGTAGAACACGGTCAAGCGCGCTAAACATTCGGCAACGCACGCTCTTTTTTTTTTTTTCTTTATTTGGCAACGCACGCTTTCGCTCGGCGAGGCGCGTGGTCCCCCCTTTAAAACATGAAAGGCGTTTACAACTTATTGTGACGCCGAACTAGAGCGCTGCTCTTGTGGAGGAAGAGGAGGGGAGGGTACTGAGGGAGGGCATGCCCGTCCTCCTCATCTGTACCCTCTCCTACCTCCTCCTCCTCCCTCCCTCCTCCTCCCTCTCCTTCCTTATCCTCCCCTCCTCCTACTCCTCCTCCCCTGCTCCTCCTCCCTCCTCCCACTCATCCTCCCCGCGCGTTGCATCATGGGACGTTTCCCATAATGCAACGCGCGGGACCCTCGTGACGTCACGTATTACATCACGAGTCTCGCGCGTTGTATTTTGGGACATTTCCCATAATGCACCGCGCGGTTACGCCGACAGCGATGGTGACGGCGACGCCGCTCAAGCCAGAAACGGGCGCCTAAGATCTGCGCTCTAAAAGAGCATCGTCCCGCTGCAACTTGACAGGAAATGAATCAGAAAAACGAACCGAAACAATGGCAAACTACGGAGGATTGTAAAACACAGTCCTATCGAGGTAGTACAAAAAACGAAGTTCACAGTCTTATCGATCGTAGTACGGCTTAAGGCGCACGACGTGGACGACTTCCGGTCGGGGAGGGTGGCGCGATGAAGTCCGTGTTCCGTCGGCCATCACCTTGTAATTTAGATTCCCGAGTCGACGAAGCACTTTGTAGGGTCCGAAGTAGTGCTTGAAAGGTTTCTCGCCTAAAACGCGTCGTCGTATCGGGGTACAGACCAAAATACTGTCTCCGGCTCGAAGCGAACGTCGATCCGCGGAAGGCTGTTCTAGGCAGCGTCGGTACGTTGTTGATCTTGAATCATAGGTACGTTGAGCAACCACCTGGGCGTCCTTTCTGCCATCGTCAGCTGGTTCGTGGAGCAGCATCGCGTCAAGCATGGTCGTTACTTTTCGGCCATGCACCAGGTGAAACGGTGTTACTACTGTGGTCTCTTGCACCACCGTGTTGTAAGCAAACGTCACGTAGGGTAACACCTCGTCCCACGCCTTGTGCTCTACGTCGACATATACTGAGATCATGCCGGCGATAGTTGTGTTTGGCCTTTCCGTTAGTCCCTTTGTCTCCGGATTGTATGCAGTGGTTCGACCGCGGCTGGTGCTATTGAGACGAAGGATTTCTTGTGTCCGCTGAGCCATGAACGATGATCCACGGTATGTAATGAGTAATGAGAACGTCTGGAGCGCCGTGAAGGACGACGATGGACTCGATGAAAAACTTGGCGACTTCCCCAGTAGTCCCTGAAGGAAGGGCTTTCGTTTCGGCGTAACGCGGATAATCTGTGCGACGATTATCCAGCGGTTTCCTAATGTTTACGGCGGAAAATGGCCAAGTAGATCCATTCCGATCTGCTGGAAGGGCTCAGTCGCCGGTGGAATTCGCTGCAAAAGAGCGGCCGTTTCACGTCGGAGGTTTTCTTGCGTTGCTGGCACTCGTGGCATGATCGAGTGTATACGTGGACGGTTTTGGAGCGCTGGGGCCAGTAATACTTTTCACGAATACGGGCCAGTGTCCGACGGTAACAATGGTGTCCGGATGTCGGGTCGTCGTGGCATGCTTGAATGATCTCCTCTCGTAGGTCGGTCGGGGTTACCAGCAGCCACGGCGAGCTTTTGTCTCCGAAGTTATTTTTATAGAGTACACCCTGTCGAATGACGAAGGTCGGCAGAGCTCGTGAGAAAACACGTGGCATGCTGCTCTTGCGCCCTTTCAGGTCATATATTAGTGCGCGCAGCTCAGGATCGTCTCGTTGACGTTGTGCCATGTCGTCGGTATTCAGTGCGCCTAGGTTGCATTCGTCGTCATCGCCGTCGCTGCTGCCGGGAGGTGTCTAAACAGGGGCTTTGAACAGGCAGTCGGCGTCGCTGTGCTTACGGCCTCACTTGTAGACCAGGGTCCTGTTGAACTCCTGTAGTCGGAGACTCCATCGAGCTAGGCGTTCTGAAGGGTACTTTAGGTTCGCAAGCCAGCAGAGCGAGTGGTGGTCCGTGACTACGCGCAACAGGCTCCCGTACAAGTACGGGCGAAACTTCGTGATTACTCAGAAGACCGCAGGACATTCTTTTTAGTCATGGAGTAATTTCTCTCCGCCTTAGACCGTGTCCGCCTTGCGTAGGCGATGACTCGCTCGGTGCCTTCTCGTAGTTAAACCAGGGCCACTTCCAGTTCTTCGTTACTTGCGTCCTTGTGAATCTTGGTTTCCGCATCTTGATCGAAGTGTCCCAGGATCGGAGAAGTCTGGAGTCGTTTCTTCAGCTCATCGGATGCCTGCTGCTGCTCCTCGGCCCATTCGGGCTACGCGGCGTCCTTCGTGAGGTTCGTCAGCGGTGCGGAAATTCTTGCAAAATCTCAAACATATGCCAAAGAATCTTCGCACGGCCTCCTCGTCTGTCGGCGTCGGAAATGCCTCGACGGGGCGAGTCTTCTCTGGGTCTGGGAAACGCCTTCGTTATTAACCACGTGGTCTAGGAACTTCAGTTCCTCGTAAGCGAACTGTCACTTTAACGGCTTGAGGGTCAGTCCGTCGGCTTGTATGACTTGGAGAACAGCTCGAAGTCGTCGCCAGCGCTCGTCGAAGTCGCCGGAAAACATTAAGACGTCGTCGAGGTAGACGAGACAGCTCTGCCACTTCAGTCCTGACAGTACGGTGCCCATGACACGCAGGAAAGTTGCTGGCGCCGTGCATAGACCAAAGTGCATAATCTTCAACTCGTACTTGTTGTCGCCCGTCATTCAGAGCTTGCCCTCGGAATCCCTGTCCAGGCCTGCGGATTGTCCTTCCCACGCCAGCGCTGCGTAGGCAAGCTGTTCCGGGCTACCACAACCCGAGTCTCGCTACGGAACCACTCCGGGATCGTCATGGCCCAGGTCGCAATGGCCAGAACTCGCCGTTCTCTCCTGTCCTGGTCAGAACCTCGCTGGTGGACCGCTTCGGGGATCGCCATGGGCCAAACCAGCCAGACCGGCTCCGTCGTTCCTGCCCGGCCCCAGCCTCGCGCAGCACGCCCTCGTCTCGCGCCAGCTCGCGTCTTCAGCCGACCGCCTGTCACGTCTCCTTCGTCCCGTCGTTTTGCACCCTCGTCTCCCACAAAGGCTATCGTCACAAGCGTCAATGGCGGCAAAACAGCAGTTTCAAACGCTGAAGCGAGACTGCCTCCAGCTCGCCACGCGGAGCACCTTTTGTACCGGCGTAGGTTTCTGGAACTTTCTGCCTAGAACTTTCGGCACGTAGAGCATTCTTAACTCGATGAGACGAGAAAGTTCTCGGGCTTGCGAGAACGACAACTAGAAAGAATGAATAAAAGAACATTCCGCTATTTGGAATCGAACCCAGATCTTCCGCGCGGCAGTCAAGCGAAGTAATCATTCGGCCACGCACGCTCTCGCTTGGCGACGCGCGTGGCAATATGCGATCCCTCCTCAATGCGCTGGTGCTGAGACAGAATAACAATTTTTGTATTTACAGCAACTTCATGTGAAAGCTAAGTTCTAGTAGGGAAAGCTTAGTGCTCAGCTGCAACGATTTTTGACGGTGTTAGAGGGATCGGTTCTGGACCGTGAATTCCGCGAACGTTTTTGCGGCGCTTGCATCTGTTGACGACTGCTGCGCTAACGTAGTACAGTACACCGCACGTTGCTTGATCACGACGTTTCGTTTTCGCTGAGTCAAGGAAGTGCGCCGTTTTCTTCGGAAAGACACAGGCGTTGTTTATCGATATCATGCGCCCCGTAGTCTTTCCGCCTTCAAATCCTGCAACAAGATGTGGGCCGTTAATTCCGAGATGTTCCTTGCGGCGCTTGCTTTCGTAGGCGACTGCTGGGCTGACGTTGCAGCACTTTGCTTAGCCACGAGATTTCTTTTTCGCTGAGTCAAGCAGGAGCCGACATTATCTTCAGGAAGTCACAGGCGGCGTTCTTCAACGTCGAATGCGCAGTAGTCTGTTCGCTTCAAATCCTGCAACGATTTTCGACGGCGTTAGAGGGTGCGGTTCTCGGTCGTGAATCCCGCCAAAAATTGACGTCAATGATGATTGGCCGGAGCGCAGTCGTAATTTCGGTTATAATCTTCGTGTCCGCGACGCCGTCGAATCCTTCCGCTTCGTGTTCAGTCAATTCGTTTTGTTGATTGCTTACGTCCAAAGTTATGAGTTTTGGCAACCAGATGTTGCGCGACTTCTTCTAGTTCGCAACTCTCTTGGTCATGCTGAAATTGTTTAAAGAGACAGAGGACGATCGGCTTCAACGTAAACCCGTTTTTTCAGACTGAACCATTCGTCTCGCTCGCGCGTGCACCATCTGATTTCTTCTTTTAGATTCCGCAAACCAATCACCTACAGCTGCTTTTCGGCATTAAGTACTCAACAGTCACGTGACCCACCCACTAAATTCAAGTTCACCGCTAAATTTTTATAAGGAACTGATGAACTCACGTGATTTGATGTGACGTGGCCTATGCACCAATTCAGTTTCAACGCTAAATTAGAAGAGATCGACTTCACGTGACCCAACGTTACTAGAACCCTCAGTTCGGAAACTGCCATAGAGCCTGCATTAAAAAGTGGCTCCGATCCGTCTTCGAGAACCGAGCTAATGGCGATCGCAACGCCGCCAATTCTCCCGGAGCGTCCACTCCGGGAACTGGACGGCTGCACGTCGAGTCGGGCAGAGGGCCGGTGGCGCCATCTCGCAGGGCCATCTCGCAGTAGCTATGTCAAGCAACTTTCACGTTTCAACTCGTCGCTAAAGGGTGGCGCTGTTATCGTATTTAGCTCGGTTTCCGGTGGACGCCACCGGCCCAGGTTTCACGGGTGAGTTTCCCAACTGAGGGTTTTAATAACGTTGACGTGACCTAAGGACTCTCAGCTCTTCTGCAACATATTCCGGGGACATTCACGTCACCAGACGATGCATGACACGTACATCATTATGAGTTCCCTATTAATTCTAACAGAAATATTAGCATCACTTGTGATACAATATCATTTACTTCTCCGCCTAATTTAGTGAACAAATTGACGTCACGGGGTGGATGCACCCAGTTTTCCCGCTCTATCTGGCGGGAATGAAAAAAAAAACTCTTCACTGCCCGAAACTACGTTTAAACAATTGTAAACTCTACCTCCTGGAGTACTGTTACGTGAATCATAAGAATTTGGAGATTAGGGTCGTCGTTATTTTATTTGTTATTATGTTCCTCTATATAATTACTTAAGAAATAAAAGTCGATGTTATTTCATTCGTTACTTTTTTACCTTAGACAGTTGCCCTATTTAAATTAATTCGCCGCAACGAAAAACAAGTATTTCTTACAGCTGCTATAGATTCCTCCCACTCCAAATGGTGTTGGCGTCTGTCGTTTATATTGCCACGAGACACCATGATGTCTCGTCGACGACACGGTGCAATGTGACATGACTAGGTCGCCAACATTACTAAATTAGCAACAATTGCAGAACTCCCGGGAGGAGGCGTACTCTCACACCCACCTCAGTCCGCCTCCTGGCGTTTGAGAGGCGACTTATTTTAGAGCGCAGCTCTTGGCGCCCGTTTCCGGCTTGAGCGGCGTCACCGTCGCCGTCGGCGTAACCACGCGGTGCATGATGGGTAAATTTCTCCGGTAAACTTAGCGGAAATTTTCTCCGCTAAATTTAGCCGAAACTTTTTCCCCGCTAAATTTAGCGGGAAAATTCCCTGCTAAATCTTCTCCCCGCTAAATTTAGCGGAAACTTTTCCCCCGCTAAGTTTAGCGGAAAATTTTCCCCGCTAAATGTAGCGTAAAATATCTCACGCTAGATTTAGCGGAGAAATTTCCCCCGCTAAATCTAGCGGAAAATTTTTCCCGCCAAATTTAGCGGAAAGTTTCCCCGCTAAAGTTAGCAGAAAATTTTCCCCGCGAAATTTAGCGGGGAATTTTCCTCGCTAAATCTGGCAGAAGAACTTTCGCCGCTAAAATTAGTTGAATAATTTCCCCGCTCAATTTAGCGGGGAAAATTTGCCCCTAAATAGGAGGCGAGAAGGAGAGGAGAAGGGGCATAGCCTCCTCCGTACCTTCCCCCTCCTCATCCTCAAGAGCTGAGCTTCTGACTCCGCATTACAAGGAATTGTAAACGGCTTTGATTTTTTTTTCATAACTCCGTGTCCTATAGAGTACGGTGAAACAGCCCCCGATGTGGTACTTGGAAACAAATGCGTCCCAAGAATACACTGCTGTTATTATAGGAGCCGTCCCCAAATCGTTGGCGCGCCGAATGACGCCAGGCGGGCCGCGGGGTCATTGCTAGTTGAGACAGCGTCAACGAGCAGTTCCGTAATTGAGCTAATCTGGTAACGTTGGAGGACACGCAGTGTCTGGCTGTCACGTAAGATCACACTCAAGTAACACTGTGCATTCCTATGACGCCTTGATGGACCATGACTATGCTAGTAATCACGTGACATCATCTATACGTTTTGATTCATAATTCTATATGCGTTTGTCAATGTCCAAGGGGACGTCAGTCATGTTTTCCCAGTGTATGGTGTCTTCGGGCCCTGAACAAAAAAAAATGAAAAGAAAATGAAACATACATAAGCGCACGACACATAACTATACATTAGCATTCGATAGGAGTTTCTGTGTTATGGCTTTGCCTAATCTGGATTCACAAGCCACTCCTCATTTTAGAGTGGTTTCAATGCGCGTATATCAACTTCAGGCCAATAAAAAAGTAAATTTATTCTAAATGTTAGGCCAGGATTCTCGAAACAGCCACGATCGGATTTTGAATACCCGCGCCCACTGACGACGCGGGAGAATGAGATTTAAATGTTGTCATTACACAGCCATGGTGCCCGATTGTATCATAAAGATCCTTTGGGAAGCTTAAGGGATAGAGCACGAGCACACGTGGTTGAGAGGAAGTAGTAGACGTTAAATAACAACAAAAGCCAAAGCTTGGGTGTGCCACCATGAGGTGACGACAAAACTCGCGGCTACATTCCCGCCGAAGCGCTAGCTTTTTTTTTTAGAAAACTCACTTTAGAGACACCACGCACTAAACTTTTGGCACCATATTGAGACAACTGACATCTACTAAATTCGTATGTGCCATACATAATTGGAAGAAAAACGTAAAAACATACAACACATCTCGTTTTAAAACTTTAGTTGTAACTATATATCAAGGATGTGCTTTTGGGATTGCATTATTTTTACTTAATTTATCATAAAATAATAATAGTAAGAATCCCGAATGAAAGTCATAACGTATCTCGTGAAATAAATTTGTATATTAAAATAAATGTTTTGCTAATTTTTTTTGCTCTACTGCCGGGGTCAGCAACATATAAAGATGATAAATATGTGCAAAATGTAAGGGCGCTAAACGAGCTGGTGTAACATTAGCACATGGTTGAAAAAAACCAAGGCTGCGGGTAACAGACACGACACAACACTCCTTTAGTGTTGTGTCGTTTACCCGCAGTCTCGGGGCTTTTTCAAACATGGATAACATATGTGTCATGTAAGCAAATGCAACACAGTTTCATTGGCAGTCTAGTAGGGAATGCCTAGGCACACTCAAGCTAACCAAGCTAAAAACATTTAGTCACTGAAATCGAATCCCAGTGATGTAAAACAAAAAAAAATGCAAACTGTGATCGCGGCTATTCAACGCAAAAACAATTCCAATTGCAAGCGACAACCTTCTCTTACGTGTACTCCGTCTTAAATCTTGGTATTGCGTCCCAGGGAGTTACGTTTCCTCTGAGAAATATTGATTTGTTCTATTTATCTATTAGTCTCTCACAACACAGTAGGTGCAACCAGGACACCTTATCGTAGCTTACCACTGTGAAGATAAAGACAAAAGCACTGTTCAAGCAAAGAGTAAACTCAAAGTATCTATATTTACAGCGACCGTTCTTTCTCTTACACCGCACAATGTGAGCCTTATACGATTTCGACCCCGGGGCTACTTCATGGCAGCAATACGCAACTGAACCGGGCACGCTGAT
>JAZHYW010067826.1:0-20869 GCA_037355805.1 Ixodes ricinus | reverse complement strand
TGAACATAATCAAAGTATCCACGTTCAATGAGCTATTTTGGCTGGGTGATTTAATTACCCAGAATTATTGGGTTAACTTATATGTACTACTTCGTTCACGAAGAGATCTTAAGCTTTTTTAATCTGCGTTAAATTCTATTTTTCAGTTTAAAAAACAAACTCGTCAATCAGCCTACGCGATATGTTGCCGTACTGGAGTCTCGCTTTGTTCCTCCAGCCCAGAACGCATCTGTGCGTAGTTATGATGAAATTCGTGGCCATAGAGTTGTTTACTTCAGCTATAATGTTGGAGAACTTCGAGAGCGATTTTGGGGAATGGTCATTTATGATTATTTTCGCAAATTGCGGTGCCATCCTGAATACTGGACGTTGCGGTGGCGCAATATTTAAGGAGGGCTACGCATGCTCAGTTGGGTACCATTGGCATTGCGTGTAAGAAATGCACTAATAATTGATACGGAAAGTTTTATTCCGAAGGTTGGTTTTCACCAAGTGAGTATTTGTCCCTGGTTTTCGCGAAGTGTAAACGGGTGATCCTGAAAAGAAAAGATGTTGAGAAAGGCTGATTTTCTCGGCATGAGTTCATACGATTGCCATGCCTGGCAATTGTACAACGAAGAGTGCGTTCATAAGAACGAGGTACGAAAACTTATATTTTTTGACATGACTTCTCTGGCGTATTCAGAATAGACCTCAAAAGTTCTGGCGTGTAGTCCCCCCCAAAGAAATACAATAAACAAAACTAATTTTCTGTTCCAGTGAGACGTGACACTCCACTCTCTGAATCACCCTCAAATCTAACTTTTTTTGTAAGTAGTACAGATGAACTTCCTCATAATATCTTAAAAATGAAGTCGATGAAATGGATGATTTTAGTGTAAATGGCTGTGAAACAATTAGTGCTATTGATCGACTACCTACAAAATCAAGCAGGGTATGCTCTAGGTTACTAAAACTGAGCTATATTTGTGTGTTTGCTTGCCAGCCTTTTCCAGCGTATTTGACATCGTTTGTGTTAGCCGATCGATTGAAATTAGCAATGGAATGTAGTCCCACTTTTCAAATCCGGAAACCGAAACTGTGCAACAAACTATAGACCCACATATCCTTAACATCTGTTCCATGTAAACTTCTAGAACATATAATCTATTCATCCGTGATGAAGCACCTCGCCACTAACAATATACTTTTACCTAACCAGCATGGATTTCAACGCTGTCTCTTGCGAAACTCAGCTATTCGAACTGATATAACTGACCTGCACACCGATCATCCATGGCAGCCTCTGCAAACCGACGCAGTGTTCATAGATTTTGCAAAAGCCTTAGGATCGCGCAACCATCAACAGTTCGTCTCTATCCGTTTTTGGCCTGTATACGACCGGCCTCCCCCACAACGTTTCCATCAAAAATTCTGACTGTTCGCAGGACGACTGTGGTGGTGTACCGTCATGTGCATCAACTTCAACTACAGACTGGGGCACTGCCCTTCAGTAAAGAACTTGAACAGCATAGTGTAGCTATGGTGCGAGACATGGCCGATCGCAAACAAATTATAGAAAAACGAAAACGATGACATGTGCAGAACTGTTTTCCATTGAAGCATCATGACTACACCCTCATAGAGATTCAATATTAGATAGAGTGCAACGTCATTTAAATATCTGGTATTCATCTCAAGTCCTAATCTTTCGTGGAATAATCATATAGACTACATTCTTAAAAGAGCAAACCTGATCGGTAGGGATTTATGCGAAGACATTTGTGCATGGCAAACAAAGAAACAAAACTACTAGCATACACTGCTCTGATTAGGCCAAAGTTGGAGTACGCATCTATAATTTGGAACCCGTATCAGAAGTATTTAAAATGACAGGCTAAGAATCTCTTCAAACACAGAAACTCGATTCATACTCAAACAATGCACACATGTGAGCGTCACACAACTTAAAGCCTGAATTGGGCTACAAACACTTCAACAGAAAGATATCTTGCAAGAAGCTATCGCGATTTCCGCAGGCTCTTTCCACTCTTCAGCCGAACCTCGCGAAAGTGATCGTCATCCCGCCCCCTCGCATCTTTCCCCGTCATTTATTCACTCCCAAATTATAGCCTCATATTCCCTTCGCAAAAGCTAACTTGTATGTAAATTTTCCCCGCTTCTGCAGGCCATGGACGACTGGAATGGTTTGGCAAGCGAAATCGCACAGACAAGAAACCATGACGCACGTTTGTCTCATTGTTACGTGGCTCTTCATCACGACATCTATTTTGTTTTTATTTTCTAAGTTGCAACGTGTACATTTTGGTACGTTTACATTTCCATTTGTTAGTTGCACCATCGCTGAGCAAGTCTTTTCAATAAGGTTTTCCATGTACCCTCTTTTAGTAGCACTTGTAAATTTCTCCTGTATTACATTTTAATCATTTAGAAATTGTGTCCACGCCGGTGTGGCGTGACCCGCGCACCATCTTACGCGTTATTGAGTTATGTTGGCGTGATCATAGTTTCCTTTTAGAGCTACACACAATTGCAACAGTGTACAACTATGATGAAATTCCATGTACCCCCTCTACGTAATGCCCTTCGGTGGGACTCTAGAGATACTCAAATAAATAAATAAATATATAGGTAAAACAAGGCGGCAGTCGTAAGCATAGCACTGATCTACCAGAACAAAATTAAATACTACTTTCCGGAAGTCAGAAGAATTAAGATATGTGCTTAATACCTAGCGCGCTATGAGCTCAGATATATACCTGGCTTAAAATGGCGGTACTTTTGCTTCAATAGTGTGTCAACATGACCGCTTCCAAACAAACTGCGGTTGCATCACTGTGGCGGCTTTGCCCCAACACATTGTTTTCCGTTTTGCTCATAATATGCTCATTATTATTACCTTCCTTTGTTCGTTGAAATGACTTGCGCTGTTTGCCTACTACACTGGCCCGCATATTAGCACGGAGGGAGTGAATTATCCCGGCAAAAAGGAGGGCCACTGTTGGTGCATTGCATCAATCTCAAACTTAGGCTCGCACTTGTTATTTTCACCATCTGCGTGATTGTTACCCGAAAGTGCGGTGCCGACAACTGCAAAAACATTAAAAAGTGATTTAAAGGAATAAAACCTAATATACGAAGGTAAGAAAAAATCCTGCACTACTGCGATTCGAACCAACGACTACACGCTCAGCAAGACAGCGCTTAAACAAACTATGCTGCAACCACACCTTTTTTTTTTGCAGTTGTTTGTTTGATTTTTGAGTCCTTTAGGGAGGTTAGATGTCTGCTGAATTTCTTTGAACTAATGTACGATTAGTTTCGTATTTAATAGAGTTCAGGACGTATTTATAATATTGTGGCAAGGTTGACATGGTCAATAATTTATTAATACTCTGTCTTCTATGAGTTTTATGATACGGTTTGCTGGTCGTTTTATTGCAAGCGTGTTAAAAATAAACAAACATAGCTTTCGCAAAGTTGCTAGACATCCACAATAGCCAACTAATTCCATACAAACGAGTCAATGTGGCGATGCAGGCGAGTTTGTTCATGACATCTGGTGGCAGCGCACAAAACCAGGACAAACGGAGGAATTATTGGACACGAGCGCTGAACTCAACCGAGACGTTTATTGAAAAGAACGATGAGTCAGCAAGCAACCAGACATTATCGCATCAATGCTCGTGAGCTTTGATGCGATAATGGTGTGGTTTGCCACTTGGGGATGTTTCCACTAAACGTTCAGTTGGGTCAGCACCTGTCTTGTGAATTCCTCCTTTATCCTTCTGCTTGCGCGCTGCTACCAGTTATAAGGAATTGATCCATAGCTCATATTCTCCACGCTTTGCCGTTCGTGTGTTTCGTGTCTGGCGGCTTGAGGTCAATTTCCAGATTAATAGTGATGCGAGGATTTCGCTTAGTTTCAAATGTGTCGAAAAGACGGAAGCGACTCTGAGACGGAGGAACTACGTGCAGTCTGCTCTACAGCCAAGATCATGGCACGGCTGTTCTAAGTAAGTTCCTTTCTTTTTTCGATTGGGCTAGATTATTCTTTCCTGCCGTTCAAAAGGCTTGTTATTGCCTGTAGATCGCTTGCTTTACCAGTACTACTAATTGTGCGCGAATGATGTTACTCAAGGCTGTTCTTTTTTCTTCCCCGACACGCGCACTCCATCCCCGCGCTGATTATTAAGGGGGTGGGGGTCCTGATCGTCCTCCACCGTATTGTTTACTGGTAAACTAGACTGTCTGAAAGAGCGCAGTGCCCCAACATCGCCGAAGCCATAGCTTCTCCCACTACGGGCGGATTATGTGTGAGTACTTGGTGCACGGAAAGCTGGGCCAGGCACAGTGCTGCATTGAGTAATCGAGCAAGCGCCTATCTTCCGCCACCCAGTCGTCTGCAAACGACTTGAATTTCGCGTCATTCCTAATCAGAGGAATGCCAAAAGTGATGCCAAAATGAATTCAGCACATCGGGAGGGGTATGCATAGCATACTTCTCCCGATCGCAAATTTGCGCCTCCAAATCATTTTTACGCCGGAACTTTAAGCAATTTCTCGCAAAATATTGAGCTCTAAAAGATCATACGCTGTATGTGAGTTTCGTACGATCCAACGCAGGTGCAACGAATTTCACATCCTTCAGAAACACGGGCGGCGTTCCATGGTGAATCAATTATTTCCTTTCTTCTGGTATTTTTAGAGGCTATCGGGCATTAATTACAAGCTGTTGGGAAATTTACAAGCATGTCCTTAATTAAGCTAGTGTATCGCCTGTTTATGGCAGGTATACTTGGTTCAGTGTAAGTATATAATGTTAGACATATCCTCACCCAATCCCTATTTTTCGTTTGGTACTGCCTTTAGCGAATGGTGTGTTGTAATTATTTTAGTTGTTGCATGATTGTAGTGTGGTCAGCTGGTATAATTGACACCTTGAAAAATAGTTCACAAAACGTCAAGGAGACAAGGAGTGTAAACGCTGACCACATGCAAGCGCAAACTCTCGACTCGCATAAATCAGGGAAGAAGGAAGAAATTACGAATGCGGAAGGAGCTCGAGCACAGGCCGAAGGGAACTCGCTGATTCAGCCGTTAGCAAGAGCATACTTTAAAAAACATAATTTCCGTGTTAGTTTAGGTAACAGATGGATGGCTAATAATTAATAACAGACCAATACTCTCTAAAATCTACGATGGCTTATAACCTACCTATGCACTGTTTACACTCCTCCTGTATGTCATTTTTAGAAAAAAACGTGATTAGGGGATACTGTGAAAAACATACATGAAGATTATTTTAGGCCTTTATTATTTGTAGTATAGCGCGACCAATGTGTCCGCACATACGTCTGCTACCTGAGCTGTCAAGGAAATTATTTTTACTAGTCTTATTGCATATGGGGGAATTAGAACGTTCCACTTGGACCTGTCTGAACTTTTAGCTAAAGCTCCTTCTAGATTTGTCTCTTTTTTTTTCTTTTCTAAATAATGTGAATTGGGAGTCTGCACTCGTATGCAGTGTATGTATTCCTCTCTGTTATTCATTTTTTGGTTGCTATTTTTCAAGATGTTCATCCAGAATGAACTCACCACCTTACTACATGGAAAGGCTGTTGTTACATTCTAGAGTGTCTGTAAAACAATCTACCTGACATCTCTGCCTCGCGCCCCGGTTCCTGAAGCTCACGTTCTCCGAGTACAGCCAACACTTCCTAGACGGAAATGCCTGCGCGCAAAGCCATATGACGTCACGTCCACGGGGTCCGGCACGGCGCGCTGATTGGGTGCGAGCGCCGCAGTCACCGGTCGCCCCGTGGGGATCGTTTCCTATCATAGTCTCACGCGCACGCTGACACGGCACTCGGCATCCAATCATCGCCCGTGTGAGGACCTCCCGGACGTGACGTCATGTGACGTAACGCGCAGGTTTTAAAGCTGTCTAGGAGGTGTTGGCACAGCCTTTCTGATTTCACTGATCCTCTTTCTTCTTTTCTTGTGTGTGTTCAATAGATCGAGTGGCGAGGGTGCAAAAGTCTGCGTCCTACGTGTTCCTGTCCTTTTGTCCTTGTTTATTTTTTTGCACTTTATTTCAGGTTGGTCCATGATATTTTTATCGTATATTCGACTCTGTGTTTTCATCTTTACACTTACTGCAGCACTTGCCAAGTAGAAAAGTTGGCATTCACTTTCGCCATCCTGATGTGAGTGTCCTGAGATGACGCAGGATGACAGCCTCCTCTGCTGAAGTCCAGGCTTCATGGAAGACTGCCAAGGCTGTTCATGGTAAGGTGCTCTATATATTGAGCAATATAATAGCAACTTATTGCTGCTAGTTGTTTTTTTTAGCAGACTGTGTTTATGGGCCGGCTATTAGCAATTCCGATGCCACTCGCGTGGAATGAAAGCCTATGGGAAAATTGCGCAATTCATTCGTAAGCGGAATGCTGAGTTTAAAACAAAAGTGCGTTGCGTCGCCTTGCTTTGGGGGATCGAGTCTTTCTGCTTGAGCGTAGTTAATAGTAGCGTCATTCGTGGCTTTATGCTATATGCTTCCGTGGTGCGAGTGCTGGCCTACGCAGACGATATCGCGTTGTTTTGTGAAAACAGAGAATGCCCACGGGAGGCGACGGCATTCGTAAAATGTTTTTTGCAATAGAAGTGGTAGTGCTCTAAACTGGGAAAAGTGCGTAGGTTTTTGGCATAGGGAGTGGGGCGTGAAGTGCAGTGTGTTTGAAAACGTCAAATGGGTCTCGTCTTCAGTAAAGTACTTAGGGTCCCCCTAGAAAGCTATCAAGACAGCGACGCTTTTTGGCGGACCCAGGTAGTCGAACTGCAAGGAAAAGCTGAGAAGAGGAGGGAAATGATCTGGTCGGGTATTTGCCCGTTCCACTGTTTGCAAGGTGTTCCTAATAAGTAAATTGTGGTACGTGCTTCAGGTTTTACACTGCTTCCAGGTTGAATATTCAAAAACTGCATCGGGTGTTTGCGGTCTTCATTCGGGGCTCTTCCTATGAGCGCACGAGTCGGACTAGTTTTTCTCGCAGTGTGAGTGATGGAGGCCAGGCGCTATCTCATTCGTTTTTGAAGCAGCTGGCAAATCGTTTCTTCTTCTTACTTAACGTCAAGAACCCGTTTTTGAGCACAGTTTGTCAAGTGCGATTCTGTAATGTTCTGCCAGAATACATATTATTGTCAGAGTATGGAAATGCTGGGTGTATTTTCGGCTGGGTGTATTGTGAGTGTTGGGAGCAGTACAAATTCTTAAGAGCACGCTTTTCGTTGGATTGTATGAGTGAAGTCACTAAGAAAAAAGCTGTACCAGGATCTTGTTGACGTTAACCTGCGGTACCACTGTATCGAGCTCTGTAATGCACAGGTGCGGGGTAGGATGTCCTGAAACGTGGTAAAAAATGTCCGTCCAGGCGTGCATCGAGACATTGTTTTTTAAAGTTGCACACCGGTACTTTGTCTTGTTAAAACGTGGATGGTGGAGAGGGGTATGTTTGTCGCGTGGGAGATCACTGTTTCTTGTGTAAGAAACCTGAGTCAGTTTAGCAAGTCTTCTTGGACTGTTTGGACGATATATTTTTCTGGAATGTGTTGCAGCGTACTTAAAAAAAAAGAGTTTCCTCTGGATTCCCATGGCATACAGTTCCTAGCAGTCCAAAACGAGAATTGTGTGCCTTTTTGATCTTGTCATGTTGCTCGGCCTTACACAGCATATGGAGATGTCGCATGGCGGTTCGCCATGCAGACGTTGACACGAGGCCTGTGAGGGAACAGTTTCCCGAGTCTGTCCTTTACATTGTCGAAGTTTGGAAGGTTCGATCAAATGTCCCGGAGTGGTTACCAACAATAAAAAAAAAACTGTTAAATGTAGAAAATGTTTAACTATACTACGTCAGTCGGTAAGCGATTGACGGCATTTTTACATCACTGTACTTTTTGGTTGCACTACGTCAATGTCGGTAATAAAGAAAAAAAATCCGTGGTGGCCGAGTGGGCTAGCGCACACCAGCTTCGAGCACGTGGAACGAAAGCTCGCGCTGCAGAACCCAGGATCCTGGGCTCAATCCCGACCCCTGCCCGTTTCGATCTGGATGAGCATCGCACCGGTGTGCAGTCGTGTATCACTACTGCGTGGTGGCAGGTTGAAGAACCCAGGCTAGCAGTCGTACTGCACTGGCTAGATTGCTCATCTACAGCGAGCGACTCACCGCAACTTTGAGATGGCTGACCAGCTACACGCTGTGTAAATATCAACACAACCCAAAACAGAAGTACGTCACTACTTGCATCCTAGTATTGCTGTGTGTGTTGTATTTGTTTTTTGTATTGTTTATTTAGTGTTTCCGATAATGGCTGAAGCCTTCCCATTTGTGCGCTTGTTAGTAGCAACACACAAACACGAACGAACACCAAGAGTGGTGAACAGCGCCGCTCTCGCCGTTCGCCACTGCGCCCATTGGTTTTCGGAGAAGTTTGCAGTATAGGTCTCTATGGTACTTCGACATATATCGTAGATAGCCACAACCAGGGCGCTCTACATACAATTCAACACTCGCAAGACTTGCGTGAATACACCCTGTAGCTGGTCATATTTTCAGAGTCATTTAATGTTGCAAAAATGAATATTGACATTGGCATAATTGTCGTGCCAAACCCTGTCACACCTGCTCCGAACCCTGATCTCCACGAGATCACAATACCATCGTTTTTATTGTAGTGGCACGGCAGACTCCATGCTTGTTTTGCTTGATTCCTTGTAAAGAGGACGCTGTAACTCGACTCTACTCATCTCTGGAGGACTAGATAGCACCATATTTACAGAGCTAGACTTCGGTTTCTGTAGTTCCATCAAAATATATTTCAGCCTTTTAAGTTATTTGTTATTTGGATTGTAAATTTACAAGCTTATTTAGATTGAAGGTTGCAAATATCTTGCCAGCAGCCATGGTACGCGTCCGAAGTATATTGCGTTAACATAATCGACCGAACCTCTGATTTTGTATTTGTTAGTGCCTCTAGCGAATTGTACATGCTAGGATTGCTTTTTGTTTGTTGTTTGTTTGTTTGCTTGTCTATAATCTACAGCACATTTTTCACCTTTGTACTCAGTGCAGCTCTCCGCCGAATAGACTCTAGCAGCTGACTAGACCGATTCGTTCCTGCATCACCAGCTGAGCCGAGGTTCACGTCCATGGCTGTCTGCAAAGGTTGTTGATGGTAAGCTGCGTTATATATACAGCTGTGTAATAGCAGCTTGCCGGGGTGACAATTTGAAATGCATTTCTTATGTTTTAGTAAGTGAAATTTGCATGGGCATACTTGCAATGTGAAACCGAACCAAGCCTGTTCTGAACTTTCATCTTCTCGAGATTTCAATACAGCCATTTCTGCTGCACACAGACTGCCTAATTTAGCAAGGTGGAGACTTGATCTATATGAAGGCAAACAGGTGATTATCAACTGCTCAGTGCTGTACGTGGGGACGTTCTCTCCTTTTTAGACGGTTTACCACTCTTGGTTCGCAAGGCATTTGAAAAGGAAAGCAAGTCAGCTGCTGCATGATGCTCCCAGTACTGAGCATTCGACGATCGCGTGTTCACCCTCATATAGATCACGACTGTACTTCAATCTCGGCGAGTGTTACACTTATCTGATTCAGCCTAGCTGTGACGTGCTGAGCTTTATGAGTAGAGCTAGTTGGCTTGTGTAAACACAGTGGCTGTGCGGTATAAAACACGCCCAATTGGCAACCTTAATTCAGTGTTGTGTGGTCATATTGATATTTTGTTTTTGCGTGCACGTTATGTGTTCACACTTTTTTTCCTCGTTTACCGACAGTCCTAGCTGTCTGCAGAGAGTGAGTGTGAAACATGCCAGCAAGCCTCTAAAGCAGTATGCAGTGCAATTTCGGTGCTATTGTGCAAGCGAGGAAGAAGAGACTGTACGTTTTGCAGTTGTGCTGCGACATAGACATTAGGTAGTTTCAGCTGAGCATTTTACGGTCACTCCGCTCAGCAGGAGCACTGCATGCGCACAACGCTCAGTCAGCAACGACCAATCGGAGCGCAGATGCCGATGGAGCAGACAATTTCTGCACCCCGATGGCCACTGCCGGCTGCGCGTTATGCGCATGCCTGGTGGCTTTCTCGCTCAGTGGCTGAGCGGAGCGGGCTGTCAAAAGCGCTTAGCTAAAACTTTTCTCGATAGGGGGCGACTGACGCATAGATATTTCAGGCAGAGGGATGGCAGACATTGTTCATATCAATTATCAGTATGAGCTGCTGCTCATCGTAATACGGAAATTATGATTCAAACTTCCTCTACCACTTTCTGACAGGTTTTGAGACATGTGCTCCTGGCAGTATTGTCAGGCTAGACATTATTATACCCAGATCCACTCCAATAAATTCTAAGAGGATGAAGTCAGTTGCCATATAGCTTGTACAAAACTAAATCTGGAACGCACTCCTCCTTCCTGTTTTCCACTGTATTCAGAACCTTGTCTCCGTATGTGATGGCTCTGCAAAGAAAATTAGCCAGATAAACGATATTACTTAGAAAATAGATGTCTCTTACATATTAGCCTGCATCTACCAACCACTGTACACTGCATCACTACTGATCTGGTATCTTTCAATTGATTTGCCTCAACTGCTTGCGCCTGTAGACATCTTAATGATGATCACGACGGAATGTTTCTTGTCATGTGACGTCATATGCTTTAGTAGTGAGACTTGCGGTCATTTTCAAGGGCTATAGGGCATGACGATGGTAAACACTTAATGTGAGTTTGATGGTGGAGGTTGCTAATGTACATACTAGTTTGTGTGTAAGTTGCTATTTTTATTTGATGAAGTCTGCAGATGAGTTTTATTCGTCAAGTTTCAATTATGTGGAAACACGGGGGTCATACTCTGCAATACATTATGTTTATCTGTGTCTACCCAATCCCATAAGTATTTGTACAGCAATTAGCTGTATTTGTCAAGCATGTGATTTATCATAGTCTCAGTAAGACTAATGAATCGCTTTATTTACTTAAAATAGCTGGATGTGAACATTAGGGACTGCGCACCTATCGTGACGAACGACAACGTTAAACTGGGCTCTCTTACGACTATGGAAATAACAGACGAAGTTTTCGAGCAGCGAAGCCACGCGCATGTTTCTGCGCGAATCGTAACATCAATATTGTTTTATTAATAGAAATAATTGTTTATTTTTCACTCCATGGAATGTGTACGGCAGAAAAACCAAGCTGCAGTAGCTGCTTGGCAAGGCTTCTGCCCCCGTACAATGCAAATATACAATTCAAATTAAACATGCAGGCACTCAAAATTATACATTTAAAAACGATAACCACATAGCAGGGCAAGTAACAATACATACATTAGGATATTTTGATTAATACGCATCGGCTGATATGACAATGATACGAATGCCGAAATCTGCAGTCAATAAAGAAGTTATACACATTTTTTACGGAAATACATTGCATGATATGTAACGAAAACACAATTATTGAATTTGATGACACAAATAAAGAATAAACTCATAGAGGTAAAGCAAGAACCACTGGACAGATGTGCAGTCTCATTTTATTCGACATTTTATTCCTAGGTACATGTCGTCTGCTTTGAACTCTCTGTTTGTCAACGCGTCTCTTTTCTTGTCTGCAAGATTCTTCGATGCTGTGTTGGGATATAAGTTAACTTTGTAGTAAATTGCGGTTTAATTACATATTTATACAGGCTAGGCTGTGCTAGCCAATGCTTGCCGATGGCGGCCGCTTCCTGATTCGCTCGAGCTCTCTGCCAAGCTTGTGGAAGTTTTTTTCCTCCATTGCCCGAGTTACCACATTCCTCCAGGTTTAGTTGTTATGTTCCAGGGGGCACTCCAGCTTCGGGCAGGTTAGGCAGCGCTCCAAGTCTGTCTGGGGGACGCCGAACGCGTTGCGGGTACCGAGATGAAGGTTCAGCCGGCGTTGAGGACGTGTCACCGGCCGACCTGTCTGCACCACTGGAGGTGGGGCGGTTTTTTTCTGAACGTGGCGAATCTCCATCTGCTAACGTAGACGCTCCAGGACTAGCAGTATGGACCCAAGAGCATCCATGGCGGTGGGCCTGATACTTCACGACCTGGTAGTTGTGCATCTAGTCGTAAAATATGGTCCAAGTGAACGGAAGTTTGCCGTCCCCGAACGTCCACCAGATACCACAGTGGTCCTCGTCGGGAAACAATAACGCCTGGTAACCACAAGTGCTGGTTGCCGACTCACGTGTCGCACGAAGACCCAGTCACCCGCATCAAAGCTACGAAGTGGTCTTCGCGATTTGTCGTGCTCCAACTGCTGCTGGCGTTGATGCTTGTTGTCGGTACGCTCTGTACTTGGCTTTATCAAGTCAAGGCGGGTTCGAAGCGGCCGCTTGAGGAACAACTCAGCCGGTATCCTTTCTGCTATAGTATGAGGAGTACTGCGGTAGCTCAGGAGAAATCTGGCCAGCCTTTGGTTTTCTGTTTACTTCTTGTGTGTTTCCTTTCATCAAGCTCGCTTGAATGTTTGAACGACTCGACTCCATGTCGGGTGATATGGCGGTGTGCGAATGTGCTTCACCCCGTTCATTCGCAAGAAGTTGCCGAAATCCCCTGAAACGAACTGTGGTCCATTATCCAACAAAAGCATCGGAGGGAACTCCATAGGACGCGAAAGATGTTCCTCAGCATATCAATGGTGCGGAGACTGCCGTTATCGTCCTTAAGGGTAGAACTTCTATCAACCTCGAGTAGCTAGCTGTCCATGACTACAAGATGGTGCTGCTTTCTCAGTTCAGCATAGTCGACACTGAAGTCTCTCCCTCGGGGCTCTTGCCCACGACCATGGGTGTAGCGGTGCTGCCGCCGGAGTGGTATGGCAAAGACGCGCAAGCGTAGCACTTTTTGACGAAATCTTCCGTATCTTTATCCAACGCTGGCCACCAAAGATGGGTTCGAGCCTCGGCCTTTATGCGACTTGTGTCTGGGTGAACCTCGTCGAGTTCATGCAGCAGTCGTGTTCTGAATGATGGTGGTATGATGATTCGGCACCCCCACAAAGAAAACCTTGGTCTGTGGAGAGCTGGTCCCTCTTGTCAAAGTAAGGCAGGAGCACCTTGTCTTGGACGAAGTTGGGCCCACCGTTCAGGGTAAAGTCCAGCACCCTGGATAACGTTGGGTCTCTCCGGGTTTCCGCTGCGTTGTGGTCACTTGTGACAGGGAGCAGCTCCACGTTGGAAACGTGCAGTGCGGAGGTGTCTTCATGGGGGTGATAGGAACCAGAATCACAAGGCAACTGCGAAAGCGCATCAGCATTGCCGTGGTCCTTCGACTTTTTGCTAGACGATTTTATAGGTATAGAGCTGGAGCGTAAGTGTCCAACGCTGCATTCGTAGAGCAGCTAAGCTTGGGATTGCCATGTGCGCGTTGAAGATCGCGGTCAGAGAGCTTGTGGTTTGTAATAGATGTGAATTTCCGGCCGTACAAGAACTTATGGAGACTTTTTACTCCAAATACCAATGCGAAGAGTTTCCCGCTCTATCTGTGCGTAGTTACGCTCGCTTGGTAGAGCGTTTTAGAGGCGCAGGCGATTGGCACTTCCTCCACGTTCGGCATGATATGTGAGATGGCTGCTCCCCACTCCGCTTGCAGATGCGTCGCAGGCGAGGAACAAGCGGCTTCCTTGGGTCGTAATGAGTAAGCCATTTGCTCCGCAGCAGGCTTTATTCGCTACTTAAAAGGCGTTTTGGCATTCTGCTGTCCACTTCAGCTTCTATTTTTCTAGTAGGTCATGGAGTGGTTTTAGGATTGTGGAAAGACCTGTCAAGAAGCACCCATAGTAGTTCAATGGGCCTAAAAACAGGCGCAAGCTCCATCAAAGTGGAGGGTGGCGGAGCGTTTGGATCGTTTGAACCTTACTCTCCGTTGGATGTAATCCTTGGGCGTCAATCCTGTTGCCGGATTATTCCAAGCTACTGTTGAAGACCTCACATTTTGAAGTTAGCCCGAATTTTTTGTTAGTCGAGTAAGAACTTGGTCAAACAACCGAAGGTGATTCTCAAGGGTACCTGAAGTAATCTAAATATCGTTGAGAAAGCATACTGCGTCCTCAATCCTTTCAAGGATTTGGTCCATAGTCCGTCGAAAAATTGACGGAGCTGTGAAGATTCCAAATGGTAGTCGATTACACTGGTAAAACCCTTGTGTGTAGTGATGGTGGTATGGCCTTCGAGCTGTGCTTCAGTTCCAACAGGTGGTAGGCACTGGCCAAGTCCACCTTACTGAAAGTTGCCACCTGCAAGGGTCGCAAACAAGTCTTCTGCAGTCGGTAGTGGATAGGTTTCCGGTCAGATGCACCGGTTTACGCTGGTCTTGCAGTCTCCACGAAGACGAACAGACTTGTCCTTTTGGGAACTACCGCGGTTGGTGCCACCCACTTGCTTCTGTCAACCTTGGTGATGGTGCCTCTATTTTCGAGATCTTCTGACTCTTTCTCCACAACCTTTCATAGCGCAAATGGAAGCGGGCGAGGCTTGAAAAAGTATAGGAGCAGATTCCGGCTGGACGTGAATGGCTGCCTTTATTCCTTCACCGTTCCCATTTCTTCGCTGAAAAGCATCTTATCGCTTGTCTATCGAACTGGCTAGTCCGTTCCGAGCTGCTGTCTCGGTGATTGAAGAAATGTTTGACCAGTTGATGCGGATGTGCCGCAACCAATTCCTTCCCAGCAGCGCTGGTCGACCTCGTTGGATGACCACCAGTGGTAGTGTCATCTCTAGAGTCTTCGTAAGTTACCAGAACTTCTGTTTCTCCAGAGGACAGGGATGGCATCGCCCTTGTACGAGCGGCGGCGGAGAGTCGTGGGTCTCAGTGGCAAACCGCGCAGCGACTCGTTGTATCGCCTCTCCGGAGTATGATGGTCAGAGACGCACAAGTGTCGAGCAGCATTTTCACAGGGTTTTCTGCCAGCTTCACCAAGACCTCTATGCCGTCGCCGACACTGCGTGCCCCCATCAACGGGATATGGGAGTGACGCAATCATCATAAGGACCTGCTTCGCTCGAGATTTGATAGTTGTATTTCACACGTGCCTTGCTTCTCTGAAACTCGAGCAATGTGTGCCTTTTTTCCGCATTTGTGGCAGAATCCTTTCTTGAACGGGCAATTCGTGTCAAGGCGTTGCTCACCACAACGGTAGCAGGTACGTGGCGAAGGGGCGCCGGACGCTGCTGGAGCCGTGGGTTTTGTCTTTGTTGAACGTGCCTGGACCTGAAGTTTTTGAATGCTTCCAGCTTGTGGAGCAGTGTTCTGGGTGAACTGACGAGTGTCTTGCCTGGCGAGTTCCAAACATAAGGCAATCTCGCACGCAGACTTGAAAGTCAGCGTCCTTTTGATGAGTAGGCGGTTGATGTAATATTCGTCCTTCAACCCGCAGACGAACCGGTCTCACAAGGCATCGTTCAAAAGTCCGCTTGAAATCACAAGTTTGAGCGAGCTTCTTCAGCCCGGCTATGAAATCGGTCAAAGTTTTGCCTCTCTCTTGATTGCGCTTCGTAGAATCCGAAATCGTTCCGCAATCGTGATGAATTGGGCGTGGGGTGCTGGATAAGCGCATCCTTGAGATCGCCCATATGAACATTTCGTTGTCGTTCGTGGAGAAACCAGGTCCCGAAGCGGCTTCTGGAGGTTGATGCAGGCGGCGGTACGCCAGCAAGATATCTGCTTGCTCGCTAACGCGCGGACCTCGTTAGCCGCGAGCCAGCGTTCAAACCTTTCGACGTGAAGATCGGGCCTACTGACTTATGCAAGTCGGGAAAGCGACCGATGCAAGTCGTCCTCACCCCGGTTTGTGTTGACATCGAAGGGGTCCCTGCCGAACGTCTGTGTGGTCAGCAGGGACAACCAGGCCGCTGGGCTGTGGAGCGTTCGAAGTTGAAGGGGCGTTACCTATTCGCAGGTGATGCCCACGGGTGATGACTTGGCAAGACATCTCGTCGCCAAATGTAGTAAATTGCTGGTTTAATTGCATATTTATACAGGCTAGGCTGTGCTAGCCGAAGTCTTTGCCCCATGGCGGCTGGTTCCTGATTCGCTCGACCTACTCTGCCAGCTCGTGCACGTTCTCTTCCTCCACTGCGGAAGTTACCACAATCTTCATGGTACGCTTAGCTCCCAGAGCGCAGGCGTGAGGATACGTGCTTGTACAAAAGGAATGCCCGAGGACGAACGAGGTCCGCCGAGTTTTGGGGCGGAGATTCCCGGCGACAGTGCCTCCAGTCTCCCCGCCACCGTTTCTATGCTGTCTGAGGCGCCTGAACAAGGATGGCAGCCTACGAAACAGGCCACCGACTAGCGGTGCTGTCATCATCGAAAGCCGACGCTGAGAAATGCGGTATTCTTTGACTTCTCGGGCGGTCCCAACCTGTCGACGAAGAGAGCACTCCCCATCGAGCATGGGCATTCGCGTTAATCAGACGCCCTTGGACGCTACGGGCCACCGTAGTGGGGTGTAGCACATAGGTCACCGTATATATGTATATGGATTTAGGCAAGTAATTTAATTCACATAGTTACGCCTCTAATCGACCACCTCTCTGCAAAAATCTCAGCTCGATACGTTCACGAAACCGAGTGTATCGGTCCCATCTAAGCAACCATCGATTCATTTGATTTACGCAGTATTCGCTGAGAATCAGCCATTCTAATGCGATAGACCATGATAAAGAAATACCCAGCCGACTTTACAGAGCCATTTAAAAACACAAACAACTATGATAACATGACGGAGATCGTATGGACATTCTTTAAGTCGAAATAAATATTTGTTAGAATTAATTCTGAGTTTCTTCATCTTGATCAAAATATTGTGATTTTTTCTAGCGTGGGTTGGCGCATGCGCTGATGTTTGATTGAACTCGCTCCAGTGATAACGCCCAAGGCTAAAATGTTGATAAAGGTTCCACGAGAACGTTAAAATGCACGCCCGCTAACGGCATAGCGCCGTACGGCACTTCGGTTTTTGGAAGCGAAAAATAACAGAGGCACTATTACTCTAATTTCGCAATCTACTTCACTGATTCGAGTGGGAACGAGCACCGGTAATTTAGTTATTTATATTTAGTCATAATTAGCAAAGCTTGCCGTCATTGATTTTGGGGTAATGTCTTAGGATTATTTTGGTTTTTAGATGCCCTTTCGGGGATGTCTTTTGAGTTTGAACTCTTCAACGCCAGAATCACGCTTGCGTGGCTCTGAGGCCCCCCTTCGACCTTTTTAAGCACCATCAAAAAATACATAAACAGTTAGATAGCTATGAGTATGTTTATCCTCAGTTACAATGCTTAATAAAGTATTAGGACCTATCTTAAAACGTCTGCTTTCATTACCTTGCGGTATTTATCTGACCATTAGTTTGCTTTGCGTCACAACACCGTGATAAGCCCTGCTCACCTAGCTGCCTTTTTAAAGTTTGTTTATTGCGGTCAAGCAATACACTTAACATACCGCTTGTTTAATCTAAAAAAATGAATACGATTGTACCGCATTATTTGGCCAGAGACGTTTTTTTCGTTCTGGTGCTACCCTTACTGCTGCCACCGTCTCCACCGCAGCTGCCGCTGCATTGTGTAGAAAACGAGAGCGCCTCTTCTTGCCGGCCGATCGATGGAAAACTCGTCCGCCTGTGTGGGTTTTGGCCGTTTGTTCGTACCCCCGTTCTACGAAATTTATGAACGCGGTCTGGAAGCCGCTATTCTTGTATGAATGGCGTTGTTTTAGAAAGAATAACATGGGCGACAAACCGACTTCATTGTCTCAAATCGTAAACTTAAAAAGAAGTGTAGTTGAAAATTATGACGTTCATTATTGCGCTATACGTTACAACTAAAATTAAATGCTTCTCAATTGCAACATGCAATATATCTTCACGAAAAGATCATGTGCATACCCATTGAACCGGGACTCTGTTGGCCCTCCATCTAATGTTTTATAATGTATAATTGTTCTATTTCCACGATCAACGACCCGCACGATTCCGTCAGGACGGACTATATCTATGCTGCTTAAGGTCAATATATTTAGCAATGACGGGTGAGTTATTTCGACGCTTGTGAAGGCTATAATTGGTACTAAAGTGATTAACAAGTCAGGGTTTAGAGTGGCGAGTTGAATAAGTTAAACGTTTTTTTTTTCTGTAGTGGCAGTAAGGAGAAGGAATCAGTTTCTATTTTCATTCGATTGTACTGTGTATTGTGTGCGCAACTTTAAGTTAATTAAAACAAAATAAACCTAGTGACATTTTGTATATGAACCAATGCTTCTGTAGATGTGAAAATCATATCCGACATTGCAAGTTACTCCCAAAGCCTTTTTCTAAGTGTAGTAAATTTTAGGAGTTTTCATTTTGACATTCCTTCCCAAATCAAACGATAGTAATTCAGGTGATCAAAATGGTTGGTACAAGACAATTTTGATTCTGGATGTAAGTACATGGGAATACCTATATAATAAACCAATTATGAGATTTAGTTTAAATGTGCATTATCGACATACCTGTCACAATATATGTGTTCAGAGAAATACACTCCCAACATTTTAAATATTTTAACACTAATCGGGGATGAGTACATTTCAATATTACCTGGCATTTCAACAAAGTTGTTTTGAGGTTTAACATTTAAAGCAAGTAGTTTCGCCTTCCTTGTGTTGATAATTAGAAGCTTTTTATTAGCCCAGGTTTTACACGTTATTTGTGTGTTATTTGCTATTCTGGATAGTTCATCCCACAATTTGTGCAGGTCTAAAAACATTTGTATCATTAGCCTAAATGCAAAACTTTTCTTCAGGTGCAAATATTTACTATATCAATAATAAGCACAATAAAGCAAATGCCCCTAAAATACTGCCATGACGCACACCACATCAAAAAACCTCTCACATCTGATGAATACACATTAATGTGCACATCTTGTTCTGAGTGACTTAAGTAGCTCTTTAGTTGTGAAAGGGACCTCTCCTCTGGGGCCATATATTTCGAGCGTTCGGAAAAGTAGGTTACAATTCAGGCGCTCAGAAACTTCCGTGAAATAAACGTATATGCCGAAAACTACATTTTTATGTAAGCTATTATCGATCAGGCAGTGCTAACTCTGTAAATATGGATTTTTTCCTAACCGATATTGTGACATTCACCCTGTTTTGTTGTTGTTTTTCTAGAAAGTTTATATTTCGACTGCGCATAATGGTTTAAAACAATTTGAAAACACTTACGGATAGATGTCGGTTTATAATTTTGAACTTGCTTTTTGTTGCTTTTTATATTGCTAATACAGTTGCTTTAGCTATTTGCAATCTCGAGGAGGTATCACAGTCTCCAAGTAAAGTTCGAAGATATGTACAAGACAGTGACATGATGTCAATAGTATGCTTGACTGACTTTATATGAGTTACCTCAGGGTTACAACTGCTGTTGTTATTTGTTTTAAGAACTACATTATAACTTTAGCTTCATTAACCGGGTTCAAGAAGATTCTGCTATTGTTTTACTTCTAATTTGTCTAGAAAGGTTGATGTACCGTGGTGATGTACCACTAAGTTTTCCAAAAACAATGTAATTGAAAGTGTTTGAAAGAAAATAAGCCATTTCTTCATTCTCATTCATGTATAGTTTGTCGATAGCGTTAACTGCACTTTGATATTTATTACCGAGCTAATGTTTTTCAAGATATCCGTTCGATCAACGCCAGAAGCGAACAAATTAAAGCAATACCGTTTGTTTAGTATTTTGTAATTACCTACTTAAACTGTTGCTCTCGGATTTGTAGACATTCAGTTCATTCGGATTTCATGTCTTGAATACCTTCTTGTGAAGGCGACGTGTCGTTTTATCTTTCCACGCAAATTTTAGTTAATTCATGGTTTCCGGTATTGTTTTATTGTGACAGACCTGAAGGCAGAGACACAGAGTATTCTAAATTTATTCATGAATGGGTGGAAGCATTTATTTCCACTAGTTTCGCTGCCTCGCATGCTCCAGTTTGTGTTGCTCACTTCCGCACAAAAATGATCTAAACGGTCACTCGTTACAAGATGGAACCTAGCACAATTTCGTGAAGACTCTTTAATCACACTAATATATACACATAAATGTAGCTAAGTGATTACTAATATCGCAACTGATTGCACCAGAGTTCACAACAGATCATTCAATGTGTGCTATAAGTATGTATATTCATGATTCGGAGCTGTGATTCGCGTTGGCATATCAATTATATTTGAAAAAGCCGTTCCCTTCAATATTGAGGTTCATTTGTCCTTCCGATGGGTTCCCCTGAAATATGTTAATATAGAGTTTTAGTATTGCGTATACGAGCGAACGCAAGCCCTCTCCGTTTGCGTTAGCGTTGCGTGTTCCACACTGCGCGTGCGCGGAGCCAGAACTGCGGCCTTGGATTGGCGCATGGACATTTCGCGCATGCGCATCGTGGAAAACTCTACGCTAACGCAAACGCACAGCGCTTGCGTTTGCTCGTATACGCAATACTGAAACTCACTAATTTTAAAATTCCCGCCCGAGATTACGTTATACTTGTTACAAACTCACACAATTCTCTCAATAAAAATTATGTTGCCGTCGGTGGAGATATACGACAGAAAAAAAGTTTTTTCTACCCTCAATAACAAAACTTCAAAATGTTTCTGACACAGTTGAAAAAGCACGCCATAACTCAAGCACAATGCTGCTAGTAAATAGAATTGATACACCGCCACCCTGCTTAGTGGTGCGATTAGAAAAAAAAATGTGTGTGATGCGAAGCTAGAC
>JAZHYW010067825.1:0-19501 GCA_037355805.1 Ixodes ricinus | reverse complement strand
CTGATTGCTTCTTCGGCCTTCTTAGTTTCTCATTAACTGGAGGGATCATCGGATGTTCGGGACACGCCCTCTTAAGAAGCTCTCAAGAAATGGAGTCTGCAGTGCGTCTCTGGGTATGACGCCAGCACGTGAAACCTGATGAGCAGTGTCTTATCACGCACTCTATTTTCCACTGAAACCTTTTTTCTTCTTTTGTTTTGTTTTTCCGGTTTCGCCATTTGTCGAACTTCCTCCGAGTTTGCGGTGACCGGGTCCCGTGTCGATCTGGGCGAACGCAAACGCACGGGTGTATTTTATACGGTGCGTGTCATCGAAAACGATCCGCTCTAACTGTTCAACGTTATCCAGGGTCCATCGCGGTCCCGCTTTATTCTTGGACCGCGGAAGCACCGTGGATTAGCGGTAATATGTAAATTAGGCACGAAGCGCAAAGGGCCTATCTTCGCGTGACTCTCCGTTTCATTGGGCCATTTACGATGCGACGCGCCTTCAATTTTCCCACGTTACACTTTTTTTTTTAGCCCTTTTTTGTTTTAGGGTTTTGTCCTTCCTCAAGCATCTAGCCGGACCTCCTGATTCACCGTGGAACCCTACTTTCCCGCAGAGCAGTTGGAGTCCCAATCAGTGCGATCTACGAAGGGAGAGTGGATCGTGTGTATAAACGAAGCCTGCGTTGTGGCACTGAGTGGGACGCGAGCCTGTCAAATGTCGTGCGCAGTGTCATTTCGCGGACCTCATTTTAGGACTCAAAATGCTTTGAGTCTTGTTCATTCGTCGAGCTCCGTTCGTAGATCGCAATCGTTCACTCCCCGAGTGCTCAGCGAAAAGCACGGCTCCCCGTTCGGGTTTCAAGGAGTTTTCGTTCGACGACGGACGAAGACTATATGGGTGCTCTGAAGTGAGCTTTCGCTACTGGTTGGTAACTTTCAAACTGGCCGCAAATCATAACTGAAAAAGAGAGAAAAAAAGAAGACATATTTCGTGGAAGGTCGAAAGGAAGTCAATGCTCCGATTTGCTTAGAAGAGCACTACATTTTGCTCATGTTCAGCCTGGTAGAAATTTCTTTCTAGCTTGACAATCATTTGATATGATAGACAAAGAGTAAAACTAGCCACGGTAAAACTAGTCTGCTTCAACTGACGATTTAAATCGTGACTTCAATTACGATTTAAATCATAATTAAAATAAGAGCACCGACTTGGACACAACAGAAAAAAACACGAAGTTTATACGGACATTACTGATAAATAACGGTGACTTGAGGTTGAACCTTGCATTTGCTTTGTAACTATTGCAGATGCCTCCCGCATGGGAGGCGAAATGTCTAATGAAATTGTTTTTTCTGTTGTGTCGATCCTCTTATTTTAATGATGACGTTTCCGGCTTTTGGAGTGTTTTTGGATTTAAATCATCCTGGGTTTATTCTTCGCCCTGCTGATCTTCCACCCACTATTCGTCACCGAAATCGCTGTCTAAACATACATTTTTTTCATCCATGCATGGATGAAAAAAAATGTGTTGCTTGTATGTTTAGACAGCCTTGATGCTAGTACGCCTCAACGGGTGACTTGTCTCTTAGCAGTAGATGAAAAGCTTAGCCAATACAGTACAACCGCTAACCTGGGGTCTTTAACGTGCACCACGCAATGGTGATTACATGAACGCGTGCTGGTACGAAACTCATCCAGATCAAAACAGGCAGCGGTGGCGATCGAACCCAGGAGGTACTGCAGCGCAAGCTTTCGCTCCACGCTCCGCGCTGAGAAGCGTTAGCCCACTCGGCTAACACCAACAAAGTTGAACAGCCTGCATTTTAAGGTTATGATGTTAATGCAATTAAATGCGAAGGTGCAAGCGAGTTGGACAAGAATGATGATAATAATCACTGGAGAAGGGGATCAAGGGGGACGAAGGACAAACTCAAATCTCCAAACGCAGCTATGTGACTGGTGCCCGCTGGAAAAATCCGCCTGCTCCTGGTATCGAACCAGGGACCTCTCGATTTCCAGTGGAGCGCTCTACCCCTTGCAATATGACGCGTCATTTCTCGAGTCATTGGATCTCGTGACTCGCGTCTGCCGAGTCAAGAGATTCAACGCGTCAAGAGATCCATTATTGGACCTCCTGACTGGTTCTGCCTTATGGCTCTTTGGACCTCTTGACTCTCCATGGATCTTCTGACTCGATGGATTTCTTGGCGCGTTGGACCTCTTGACGCACATTGGACCTCTTGACTCGTGTCTGGCGAGTTAGAGGTCCAACGCGTCAAGAGAACTATTTTGGACCTTTTGACTCGTTAAATCTCTTGACCAGAAGCGCCCCCCCCCCCCGGGCCGTCAAGATAGCGGAGGAGGAAATGAGAAGGGTGGTGACGAGGATGTTCACCCTGGTTGAAAAATGTTTTGCAAGGCCGTGTCGAGATTATTTTTTTTATTTTTTCGAAACTAAACTTTTAAAGGGCAACTCCGCTCAATTCCGAAAAAATTAGGCTTACATGTGATTCCATTTCACAAAGCACTACTAAACAGCTCTACGTCTTCGGATTCGCGAAATGTGGAATATTATTTGTGCAATCTTAATTTAATCATCAGCTAATACCGAAACCGAAACTTTGGTTGCGTCAGGCAACATTGGTCTTGTGTCGTCAGAGTCATGGCCACGTCACGTCGAACCACGTGGTCTTGTGACGTTCGAGGGGGCGAGGTACAGCACAGGCGACGAGGGCAGGTCGCTTCGCATGGCGTGGACGGTGATGGCCCGGGGGAGAGGGGAAAGGGAGAAGACGAAAGAGGAGAGGGGGACCGGAGAAACAGACCGATAAGCGCGCAGGGCAGCGCAAACTAGCGCATCCGCGTTACGGTGATCACGTGGACGCCGTAGAGCCAACACCGGGAGGAGAAAATCATGATGTCATCGTTCAATTTCGCTCTGAGAAGTAAAAACTAACAAAACGTGAGAATGACGTAGACATGCCTCTGACGTAGTGGTTCAACGTTGGCCGCTCCAACTCCGTCGCATTGACTGCGCTGACGATTGCGCCTCACGTCGCACGCTAGAGTTGGCAGATTTCGGCGACTTTGCTCATTTGAAAGTTTGCTGGCCAGTTTAATAAATATATAGACGGAATTAGATCGTAATATTTTGCATGGGGTCTTCCTATATGATACTGAAGAGGGCTGCATAGTTTTCTAAATATCAAAAATGAAGTAAAGTTGCAATTAAAAGTTAGTGATTTTTTTTGTGTGTGTAAGGGAATAAACGGGTTATTTCATCGAAATGGAATTATTTTTCTTTGCTCCTCATATTGCTGAAAAAGATGGAGCCGCGGAAGTCAAAATTCGCGTGGTCCTCTATATGGCTGGTCTGGTGCCCGCGTGTTCTCACTGGGTTCGAGTGAATCAGCAAAATTCCACGACACAACTGGCCTCGTCAAATAGCCCAGTAAACATACATCATCACCACGTAACATTTTCGTAGAACTTGCGCCCGCGCGTTTATGAAACCAAGTTTTTTGCGTGTTTTGAAAAAGCCTTCTCACACTCCTCTCCTTCAGACCTAAACAGAAAAAAAAATCAATAAAAAGACGTCAACACGAAAGCGAATCACGCACGCGCGTTGGAGACGTGCCGCGACTACCGAAACTATCTTTTCCACCGCTCGTGAGAAACCGCGCACTTGCGACGCCGGTAGGAATGCGTCACATCTGCGCCTCGGATGACGTCTGATGTCGGCAGAGTTTCCTTGTCACCATAGACCCGTTGCTCTGGGGCAGGGGGCGCGAGCGCATCCGCAAGACGCGACCATGTTATGATGGCTGAACTATCCAGGTGGCTCTGTAACATTCGATTTTGCACGTGCCACGTTCGAATGCAAGCATCTGACGATGCACGATAACAAAACCTCTAAAAAAACAAAAATTAAAAAAAAAGAATTATGCAGTTCGCGGCCGCAGCGTCTCATTACACATTCCTTTCATCTTTGCCTTCTTTATAGCTTCCGCGAGCACGCATGTTTCACTTTACGTGATAGCGAAGTCGAAGCTACTCGCAAAAGCACGTCCTCCTGAAAGATGCTCGCACTGCACGAGCGCGCGTGCTTGACAGGGACGCTGAAAGGTCGCAGCTCGCTCTTGTAGCCTCTGCTACGCTGGCAGTTAGAATGGAACGGGGTAGAAAAATACTCTGGTGGGGAAGCGCATTGACGCATGTTCGAAACCCGAGCCAAATATTATATTTTGCTCGCCTGGAGCGTTGCTCTAAACTTGAGAGCTAAGGGCCTATAGGCCCGTAGCTCTCAAGTTTTGAGCAGCGCTCCAGGCGAGCAAAATAGAATATTTGGCTCGCGTTTCGAACGTGCGTCATCACGCTTCCCCACTACAGTTTTTTATACTCCGTTCCATTCTAAGTGCCAGCGTAGCAGAGGCTACAAGAGCGAGCTCCGAGCTTGCAGTGTCCCTTCCAAGCACGCGCGCTCGTGCAGTGCGAGCATCGTTCAGGGGAACATGTTTTTGCAAGTAGCTTCAGCTTCGCTATCACGTAAAGTGAAACATACGGGCTCACGGAAGCTATGAAAGAACGCAATAAAATAATAAAGCTGAATGGGACGCTGAGACCGCGAGCTGCATAATTCTTTTTTAGTTTTTTAGTTTTTTTTTTAGACGTTTTGTTATCGCGCGTCTACAGATGCTGACAGATGCTTGCATTCGAACGTGGCACGTGCAAAATCGAACGTTACAGCGCCGCCTGGATAGTGCTGCCAGCATAACATGGTCGCGTCTTGCGGACGCGCTCGCGCCCCTGCCCGAGAGCAACGGGTCTATAGAACATCATGGAACGCAAAAGCAGTGCCAGTGGCTCAGCGTCGCTCGCTTCAGCCTCAAGCCCCCTCGTTTTTCGTTTCTTCTTCTAACGGTTATCCAAAATGCGCCCGTGTTAATTGAGATCGCTGTCACGATTAGGAGGTAGAGAAACAGGAAACGCTGAGGTCGCGCCACCGCCTAGAGATAAATAACGAAAGTGCGCGAGGGCGGGGGAGAGAACCGGAAACGGAGTGAAAGCTTCTTGCTGAGGTAGTTCGAACGGCAAGAATGCGCTCGAAAGATTGCGTATCCGTGCTGCACGGTTGAATCACTCCTCTGAGATTCGGGGTGGGAGGGAGGTGGGCCTGCATGTAGAAAATCCCTTTGATATTCCACAAACGCACGCAGACCAAGTTCGTCTGTTGTCTACGCGTGACCTCGATGATAGCGCTGCGGGCTTTGGTCAATGGGAGGAGCCGGCGGAAGCCGGGTGGAGCGGTGAAAGCGGCGGCGCCGCCAGCGCCGCATATTCCCCTCGTGATTAACTTAAGAAGTAAGAATGCGCTGGGATGACCTTGAAGGATTCGCGTAGCGCGGTGCAGGTATTTTTTTGCTTCTGGATGAGGCTGAAGGTACATGAATGTATACTTGTTAGCGATTGTTGGAAAATGGGAGTTGCAAGGTGCTGAATGTGTTTACTGAGCCAGGAAAGATGATACTGACGAGAAAAATTTCCTGCAACATGAGGCGAAACTGCGAATGTGGGGTGCGCGTTGGGGGTTTGGGTCTAAATTTCCACGGAGCCAGTGAGCCAGACAAACTGGGGAAGGCTTGGACACGAACTCCCTTTGTGTGCAGAGGAGGCGACCGTATTCACTCTTTCATTCAAAAAGAGGACGTACCTGGCCAAGGTCGCGCTTGCGCTAAAGTTTGACACCTGGCACACGTGCAGCTGCCAGGTGCGCGTCAGTCTCGAGAGATAGGGTCAGTCATATTCAGATTTCTTTGGAGCCAGAAGAGTGAGCGCGTAGCTCGCAGCGTGCTCCAAAGTTCTCCAGTCGACCCTGCAGCTGCCGGCATCAGCGACACCACGGACGACGAAGCCGGCGGTTCACTCGTCACTGACGAACCCGAGTTGGACGCGTCGCCCGCAAGCCCGGAGTCGTCGGCGGGCGGGGCGACTACTTTTTCCAGCAGCGACCCGGGAGTAATGCGACGGATTCCCCCTCGAGGCCACAAGGGAGTCTACCGACGACACCGAGATGTCGACGTCTTACGGGGACTCTGGGAGCACCTCTGCACTGGAGCGTGGCAGCCAAGGGGGCACTTCCTAACACCTAGGACTCGGACGCACCGAGGCATTACACCGCGCGAATGCCGGACGTCAAAAAGGTGCGCCGCGACAAGGACTGAAATTGGTTCAGGGTCGCCTCACCTCGTAGCTTTAAACTCTGTCGCGGCCCTTATTTTGTTGCAACAATGTCCGTGCCGTATAGGTTTTACTTCTTTTTTTTTCTTCTTTTTGCATGGCCCGTCGTGTACTATCCCTAAACGTGCAGGGTTTCCGCAACGTAGGCAAGCAGCGTGAAGTATTTCATTTCGGCCGAACTGTGGGCTGTGACTTGTTTTCATACAAGGGACGGATTTTTATAATGTCCGCGACGTTAAAGGAGCTGTGCAACGATTTTAACGTTGAAAGAATTGGCGTTTTCTACTTTTGACATTGTTCACCTTGTCACAAAGGACAGAAAACACACCTCCCTCCTTCGAAATGTTGCGATTCCGCCGCGTAATCACGAGGCAAAAATTAGAATATTCCTCGACCTGCAGCCGCGAGCGGCGGCCATGAGAAACACGCGGCATGACGTCAATGGGGAATCTTGTAGAAATATAGCAAGTTGTGCGAATACCTGCTCGATAAAAGGAAAAGTTTCTATAAATCTTGTCGCTCCAACATAAATATAAATGCGTCAAAAACCTGGTATCATCGACAAAACTTTTATTATACGGAGTTTCAGTGGCGCCATCTATCCTAGGTCCACAAAACCGTCAGCAGCGGAACAGCCGCCAGAAGCCGGGGGAGTGGGGACAGGGGGTGCCTCCATGTGTCCGCCGCTCGATGTAGGCACCCTAGCCGGACCCGGATGGGACTTTCCTCCTTTCATCACATTGTTCGCGCTGCGCCCGCCAGCACGTGGTCGCGAGCGGATGAGTCCTCGCCGCTCACTGATGGCTCTAAAGAGGGAGCTTCACCGGAACCCCGCGCTTCCCCATTGACGTCACAGCGCACGTGACTCGGAAGTTAGTGAAGGAGTTGAGGGGCGCCGAAAACCTCAATCTTTGTCCATTTTTAAGATAAAAACTAGGACATGCAGGCGAAAGCGGTTTTTTGTTCTTTACTTCAGAAATGTCGAGACACCAACTCCCACATTAGTTAAGCAAAGCACTGAAACTGTTGCACAGCTCAAAACGCGATTCTGTGTTCCATGTTTTTTTTTCTTTTTCTTATAGACCGTTTTACTGAAAGAGGGCGAGAGAGAAGAGGGGAAAGGGCTACCGGCGCTTTCCCCTTGCCGGTGCGTTAGAAAGAGTAAAAGTCCCGGATGAGAGGCTTCGCCGGTGTTGGGTGTATAGCATTGCCCGAACTTCGCTCGCGCTTTCTACTCTGTTTTATACTCAGAAACTTAATTAGAGCCACGGGCTTGAATGGCGACAATCCCCCGGTTATCGGGACACCATTTCTCGGTCATAGGGTGCATGAATAACGACAGAGAGCGTCGAATACTGCCCGAGGACCTATGTAGCTTGCATGGAATCCGGCAAGGCGAGTGCGGCTGCAATGTTTAAGCTCCATCACTTTCACTATGACCCCCTATCTCCGGCAGCAGTGGGTTGCGTCCGTAAACCGAAAATAATTTTCCCCGCCATTCTCTCGACTGTGCTCGGAACATTTTGTAAATGGAGCGCGCACCGAATGTTAAGTATTTGGCTGTAACGTCGATGAACATGGTGTAGGTTCGCAAGGTACAGCGTTCGGTGCGCGCTACACTCCCAAAATGTTCCGAGCACAGTCGAGCAGATGGCGTTGAGGAAACGTCTTTTCGGTTTACGGACGCAATCCGCTGCCGCCGAAGATCGGGGTCATGTGGAAAGCGATGGAGCTTAAAGATATTGCAGCCGCACTTACCGGATTTCGTGCAAGCTACATAGGTCCTCGGACAGTATTTGACGCTTTCTGTTGTTATTCGTGCACCCTATGACCGAGGAATGGTGTCCCGATGACCGGGGGATTGTCGCCATCAAGCCCGTGGCTCTAAATAAGTTTGGGAGTTTAAAACAGAAAAGTTTAAAACAGAGTTTAAAACAGCATCCATTCTAAGAAAGCGCGAACGAAGTTCGGGCAATGCATACACCAAACACCGGTGAAGCCTCTCATCCGAGACTTTCACTCTTTCTAACGCACCAGCAAGGGGGAAAGCGCCGGTAGCCATTTCCCTCTTCTCTCTCGCACTCAAAATGGCGCTACCCATGATAAAACGGTCTATAGACAAACTCAACTCACTGACGTCACGCCACTGCGGTGGCGCTGCTGTCGGTACTGCGCATGGGTAGACGCTTCACTCCTCCCGATTTTGGTTTCTGCACATGTGCAGTGCTCACACCTTGTGTGGGCAAAGCAGGATCCTTTGTTAATACTGTGATGGTGTATCGCTCGTCCCGTTGCACGGGCGTTAGTGATATCGTCTTTGGGCAGTGCCTCTTATCTAGCAGTTTTTGTACATTTTACCTCGACGGGCGTGTTATCACGTTTGATCTCAGCTTAAAGGGGGGGGGGGGCTGCAACGTGTCTGCGGGATTAATGTGCATGCGCCAGCACAACCGACGTTTTCGAATTCTTTCCTTCGTTCGTTGGGCGCCTTTTTTCTCGAACGGCAGCCGTTTTTGTACTTGTAAACTTTAACTGCGTCGTCGACTCTAATATAAGTATGTGCAAGGTCGTGGACGAGGCCGATCATGGAACGCCCGGGAACTTAAACGCCTCATTCAGGCTTTTCAGCTAGGGGATGCCTGGCAGGTTCTGCACCCTAACACCTGCGGATGTACGTGGTCTCGTCGCGGCACTTCTAGCCGCTTAGACAGAGTTTATTTTCCCGACGACTTTCCTTTCACGATATCCCGATGCGAGATCCTGCCTCTCCCGCCGGGCGCACTGTACATTACGGACCACAGCGCACTCACTGTGGCACTGGCGGTTCCAGAGTTTCAATCTGGACGTAGCGCCTTGTGGCGCCTAGACGTAAGCCTCCTGCAGAGAGACCGCGGCTGTAACCGAGCTGCGCGAAAGCATGGCACGGACACTGTCTCTACTGCCCTTGATGCCACCCAGTGGGACGGCTTGAAAGCAGCCTGGCAGTCCGCGCTGGCTTTGGCCGGAAAGTGCCGAAAGGTGGAGCAGACTGCGATGCTGAACGATGTCATCAGGCGCATGCGCATTGTACAACGCTGGGAGGCAGGTACGCTAATGCAGGAATACATTGATGTGCTGCGAGCGCGGTACAGCCGCTTGCTCCGGTACAACTCGCGAACAGCCAGTGCCCAGTTTTTGAGGGGTAGGCCCGTGTCTGACCCCGAAGTGCTGCGTTACCTCCGCGTGTCCGGCACGAGAGGCGAGGCCTCGGGAGGAATAACGTGTGTTAATTGCTTTGCCAGACGGCCGCGAGTCCTCTCGGCGAGAGGACATCGAGAACGTTTTTAGAACATATTTTTCTCGTCTTTTTACTTCCAAGCAAGGCGGCGACTCCTGTCGTCTTGCTTCTGCTATTCGCGACTCCAATTCACTATAGGTGACGCCACTCGTTTTCCAAGATGGCCGGTTTAGTGAGGGTCGGAGGTGCGTGCCGCTGCTGAGCCTGTCTAGTTTGCTGGCTTGACTGAGCGACACAAATTATTTCTGGTAATACTAGGGAGCTAGGGTGCTATAAGCGCAGGTCACCTCTTTATCCTGAAAACAAAAACGGTACTTAGCGTAATAATTAGGCCAGGAGGTACGTTTTAATTCCGGAGCAAAACCGAAACTTACCTTTATTTTGAATTTAATTGCTCGGTATCGGTCTTAATTTCCGATTCTTTCATAACTCAAAATGTGTCTCACACCGTAATTATTTAGTTAAAGAAGCTGTTCGCGGAAACGTTCGTCCCTTTAAAGACAGGGTCTTTCACACACCTTAGTAACATATTATGCTGTAGTTGTTGAAAAATTCAGTGCGGATATTTGTGCGTTCTTGCTACCTTTTCTGGCTCACATAATTGTCATATGAAACAATGAACTGCGGGCCTTTCAATGGCTTTTGGGGTATTTAGAAGATTAATTGCTTTAATATCTTTCCAGAAGAAGAATGACAGAACAAATCCAGTTTACACGATATGTTCACAAAACGCATGAATTAAGAGACGCTGTTCTCATTCGAAAAATTCAAAGACGGAATCTGAGTGAGGCAGCTGAAGTTTGCGTGTTTTTAAAGCAACGCGTGACGCATGAGTTCATATTGCATCCAGCGTTAGACTGTTAGTCTATCTTGATAACGATGTCAGAGGTCTTCATGTGATAAAAAGAAAACAAAATGACACCTTTCAGAAAAAACAATTATGGTTAAATGGCGTATCTCTGTGATCGTAGCGTCAATTGCGGGCATACATTGCCGCAATTTGTATTAATAGTAATCTTTAGATAATAATATCTTAATATTTTAAAATATTATAATATATAATATTTTAATATCTTTAGATATTAAAATATCTAAAGATATTTTAATACTTCATTTTCAAGCTCGAAAATAATTTATTGCTTATATGATCTAATTTTAAACACGCGAACAAGTATGACAATCTAAAGTGTACTAATTATCATCATTGGTGCCAATTGCAGCATTTTTAATTACCAAGTTATAAAATAAATAAAGTCTAAAATCAATGACAAAACCCTAGCTAATGTGAGAAATTAATGTAAAATCAGACTACTGAGGATGCTATTAAAGTAGCGACTTTTGACACTCGGCGAAACTTCCAAAGTCGCCGCCAATATCCTTCCAGACCAAATCCCCCCCCCCCCCCCCACACACACAACACAACACACAGAAAAAAAAAGGATTATTTTTTTAATTATTATTCTTTTTTTAACATTTATTTCCTTTCGTATTTGTTTGCCGTCGTTTTGCCATCCTCAGCCTTTCCAGTTCGAAGGAACGCCTACCTGCTTGCGCATCTGCTCACTGCAGCACGTTTCGTTGGTGTTGGAAAACGGTGAAACAGTAGTGAGTTCTAGTATTGCATATACGAGCGAACGCAAGCGCTGTGCGTTTGCGTTAGCTTTGCATGTTCCACGCTGCGCGTGCGCGGAACACGAAACTGCGGTCTTGGGTCGGAGCATGGCAACGTTGCGCACGCGAAACGTGGAGCAAGCCACCCTAACGCAAGCGCATAGCGCTTTCGTTTTGCTTCTATGCGCAATACTCAAACTCTCTAATAATGTACAATCCCATACCGGCTGCAGCACCACATTGGGACAGTGAAGAGTGTAGTTTGCATTCGGAAATGACATTTCGCGAGCCATGATCGCGAGCAGTTCCGCCGTGCCCGCTGAGCAGGAGAATCGGGGGACCCTCACTAGAGCGCTTCCCGTTTCCGCCGCGGGAGGGCGAGCGGCGAGCTGGAGACGCGAATACGATAGTTTTGTGGAGATCTGCCCGGCGTCGTCGCTGAAATGAATGAAGGGCTTTTACGCCCAACATCTCGCGTGGAGGTCTCAGAGGCCTCGCATTCCATGAGGACCGATGCTGCCGGTCCAGATGGTTTGCCCACTGAATTTTGAGGTTTTCAAAATTTTGGGAGGTGCTGGGTGACGCTTTTGTTAATGTTGTCAATAGTTTCCTGAGAACCGGATACGTGCCTGGTTCTGTTAAATTAGGTAGAGTGACCCTGCTCCCTAAGAACGACGAAGTGTTATCCGAGCCTCGTGCATGGCGGCCCGTTACATTACTCAATGCCAATTATAAGATTCTAGCAACTGTTTTAGTTAGACGGCTCCGCGACCCTTTGCCTTTGATAGTTAGCCCCTTTCAGACTTGCAGTGTCCCAGGACGTACCATTTTTTTCTTCTTTAGCACTGGCGCGTGACTTGATCGCGTACGCTCGTCTCGGCAGTTAAGTGGCGCTTTCATATCTCTCGATCAAGCAAAGGCCTTTGATCAGGTATAGAACATAGTTTTCTTCACAGGGTTTTAGCGGCATTTGGATATTCTCGTTCCTTTATAGATTTGCTTAAAAGTTTATTCGCAACTTTGAGCGGTGGTGGTACCGCGTTGTGAGAATCACGCTTTCTAGCTCCTGGATGATTGGCTTCACAATAAATGTGCTTGCCTTCACCTTCCTGACGTGAAAAAATGAAGTAAGGCTCTGCGTTGCACACCCAGCATCGTACTGCTCTTCTACGACGATTGGCCAGATGACAGCCATTTCGATGGACGCCAGTGCGCTCCCTATAGGTCGTGAAAGTTGCGAGTCTAGCGAACTTATTGTTAATGGTCGTCCGATGGCCGCTTTCTGCAGTTACGAGGGGTTAAGGCAGGGCTGCCCTTTGTCTCCTTTGCTATAGTTGTAATTAGTATTGACCCGTTGTTACGTAAAATTTACGAGAGTGAACTCGTCCGAGGGTTCCCACTTCCGGACGGGGCACAGTTTATGTTTCTGCCTATGCGGACGACGTGTCTTTGTTTTTGCGTGACTTTGACAGCTTTTTGGCAGTCGAGCGTATTTTTGCGGGCTACGCCGCAGTTTCTTTGGCGCAGATAAATCGCGAGAAAAGTAAGGCGCTCTAGGTTGGATTATTTTCGGTCGATTTTATTAGCATTCCCTTTGTTTCAACTGTACGTATTCTTGGGGTACCTTTTTCGAGAATTGGCGTAGCACCTCTGGCCTGGGAAGAAATCTTCGACGAAGCGAGGAGTCAAGTACAGCTTGCTTCTGCGTTTGCACTTTCCTTTAAGGATAAGGCATTTTTGGTAAAGCGTGTAATATGCGCGAAGCTGTGGTTTGTAGCTAAAGTCACACTCTCACCTGCAGGTTTCACACGTAGAATGACATCTCTCATCTTCTATTTTTTTTTTTGGGTGGGGGGGGGGGGGGGAGATGCGAAAATTAAGGTTGTGGCCAGACCGGCACTCGCCTACCCCGATGCAGTGGCGGCTGGAGCATTCCGTGCCTGTCAACGTTTACGCGCTTATTGGCTCTAAAATGCATGCTCAATCTTTTAGACGACACAGAGTATGTTGGTCACCCCCTTGTATTGGTTGGGTCACCTGCGGCGAAGTCTCGTGCCCAGGGGGCTTGGCAACTTGTGCCCTGCGGCTGAGACTCCCTTTCTCTATTATGTTTCTGCTGTCGTCGCTCGCGATACAGCGCCGGGTGACTGAAGGGTTGCCCACTGTACACGTTCCGGAAAATTCCGCGTCGCGAATGTGCGAAGCACTTTGTGCGGCTGACGTGTCTGTCCGAGACCCAAGCCCGGAGTTCCCGGGTAATTTGGGATGACTTGTTAACCGCAAGCGTACCAGCGGACGCTGCCGACAGTGGCTGGAAGTATGGGTGGCAAGTGTCGCCTACCAGGGACAGGTTGTCCCATTAGGCGTTACCGCGACGGACATCTGCCCCAACTGTACTTGCACAAAAACAAATGAGCATGCTTTCACCACTTGTGTAGTGGCGCGTACATTCTTCAGTCTTGTGTCTCGAGTGTTTGAGATGCGCGTTCATTTCCAAAGGCTTTGAGAAACTGGTAGTGATACTAGTACGCCAAGTCCTGTGGAAGTATACGATGTAGATGTAGGGTAGAAATTCAGCGTCGCCGCTTCAGACCCATGTTTCTCATGCTTCGCACGTTGCCCGAGAAGATAGCGGTCCACCTGGAGAATGAAATGTGGACGCTTGGAGCAGGGAATTCCCGCGACGATGGCATTCTCGGTTTTTCATAGTGAGTAGAAGCAGGGTCATAGTGCGCCCCACATTCGTGTTTAGATAAGTAAATGTAGGGTCTCTAAGTGTGGCCTGCGCACCACTCAGTTTGTAAATATGTAAATTAACTTTTCTTACAGCAGTCGAAAGAAAGTCTGAGTGCGTTCTGAGTGTCGCCGTGACGACAACGTCACGTGTGTTGCCCTTTCAGTTACGAAGAGTGGCAAATTTCAACTCTATAGTGTGCTCAAATGAAATACTTGAATGCATCCTTGCCTAGAAATTGTGATTGGAGGGTATTTGTTAATCTCATTGCCTTCGATAGGGGAATATTCGTGGCCAGTGGTTGGTCACAATAGCTGTCAATTATCGCACCCAAGGTCATTGAAACAATATCGGCCAATGATGTGCCCTTATTTTCGTCCTCTTCTTACCAATTAATGACCAAACTCTATATATACGGCTCTGCAGACGCCCCAGTGGCCTGGCAACAGCTGCAGCTTTTCCCAGCCGTAGTCCTCCCGTTTTCGAGCCGTACCATGTCTCGAATCCGAAGGTATCCCAATTATTGCGTGCTATTTTCAGGTCGGCGATAAGCATGGGCGTCGGAGATCTCTCCAAAGTAGTCATAACAAAGGGCCGAGGAAAGGAGCGAGCCGCGTTTTCAATACTCGCGACTTTTCTTCTTCTTTTTTTTTTATGCGCCAATAGCGCCGCGGGTTTTGACAGCACCATCGAACCGTATTCGCCACCAACGTTACTGGAGCAAGCAAGTTAACAGCTCCGCCTGCGACGTGGGCTCAGTGGCGGTCACGAGAACTAGCAGCGCTGCAGTCGAGTCTTGCTTCCCGGTTGTCTAGCCCGCCAAGGCGAGTTGTTGATTCATAATAACACTTCACAGCGCAAGGAAACAGACGCACACAAAATAAATTTCAAACACACAAAGAAAGAACACTCACAATGCGCTGACTCTGATCTTTGTGGTGTATTACACTTCATCATCCATCATCTTCTTTTTTTCTTTTGCAAGTATACACATGGAAGTAAAAAAAAAAGGAAGAAAAGAAAAAGAAAAGGAAGCTCTCAACGCAGTGGTAGCAGACAACGCGTGGCACAGGAAGCAAGATCCGACTGCAGCGCCGCTAGTTCTCGTGACCGCCACCTGGGCCACTAGCCTCTGCTTTAGCCTCTGCAGGCGAGAATAGGGAGCTGCGAAACTGAGCTTGCTCCAGTAACGTTGTTCGCCACGGCGTAGCACGAAATCACGCTCGCGTATTTTCGCTGCCGGGTTGTGTAGTACTCCAGAAATTATGTCATGAGAGAAAACGCCAGCGCCAGATCTGAGAGTTTCGGCGGGCATTACGTAAAATTCATAAAAAAAAAACAAAAAAACATTTGATTATAAAGGGGTCGTGCAACGATATTCGCTTAAAGTGTTTTTCACTTTACAGGAGCTTACTGGCACGTGGGACCCAAGTATACTCGCGCGTGACCCCACTAATTAAGAAACTCCTTTGTTGCGGTGTATAATTTCAAAAACAAAAGCGAGCTTTTTCTTTCAGTGTCTCGTTCGGAAAACTTGATGGTTTGAATGCGGCTCATAGATTGGACCCGTGTATTGCGTGAGCACTCGATTTGGGCTCGTGATACTCAATAGGCTCAACCAGCATTTGGCTAGTGCCCCGTGTCCATTCGCTGCGATGACGACAATAGCCGAACCATAACACTGTCTGGAACTCAGTGCGTGTCCTGTGCTTTGCCAACTTCAGCGCGTGGCTATGAGCAACATTGGCGGCATGACCTCGAGTGGCGAAGCAGAAAGCTTAACTTAGAATTCCACGGCATCCCGAAAACTGAAGGTGAAGACTTGATAAGCAAAGTGAACAAGATAGCAGAAAAGTTGGAAATGCCCGAACTGTCTCAAAGTGACGTCACAGCTATCCACAGATTACCGTCAAAGCCTGATAAAATTCCGGGAATCATTATCAAGTTTGCATCGCAGACCACAAGGGACGCCTGGTTGGACAGGAGGGCTAGGCTGAGAAACGCTGGTATCAACGCGTACGTCAGCGAAAACATGACCACGTATAACAGGGAGCTGCTGGCCAAGACAAAAGAATGGGCGAAAAGGAAAGGATTCTTGTATGTCTGGCACCGGAACGGAAAGCTTTTTGTCAGGCGTAAGGATGGCGAGCGCTCTTACATCGTCAAGAACGAAGATGATTTGCTCGCGCTTGACTCCTAGTTCTGCCTACGTGAATAGGACGCATCAGTTATTACTTGATGGATTCGCCTTATTTACTACTTACTGATTTGAAACAACACCTAAGCTCATGTTCAAATATTTCCCTACGGGCTTTCCATTTAAATGTACGTTCTGCAAAGAACAAAGTCATTGACCTCGAATGTCTTTTTGGACAGTTTGATATTCCTTTCGATATAATTATGTTAACTGAAACTTGGTATTCTGATGAAGGGGACGTTTTTAATTTGCCATCCTACAATGCCTATTTTTTAAATCGCACCACTAGTCGTGGTGGAGGTGTGTGTGCACTAATAAAAGAAGGCATGGACTGTGAACTGTTACCATGTTTTTGCTCTATCTCTAGTGATTATGAAATCCTGTCTTTGCTGACAGATAATACGCTTGTTTCTGTAGTTTACCGTCCACCTGATGGCAACATTAAGAATTTTCTTGCTTTCTTTGACACTCTCCTGGGATACTGTAGCGACAATAAGCTAACTGTGATAATTGGAGGTGATTTTAACATTAACATGCTACTTAATACCACGCCTAAAAATGATTTCGATTTTCTGCTTGCCACGTATGACTGCGTTAATGTGATAACCAAACCAACTAGAATCACAGAAAATACGGAAACCCTTATTGATCTCTTTATCACAAATGTTGATAATACTTGTGTGATTAGCGGAATTTTAAATTATCATATAAGTGACCATTTGCCAACTTTCTTTTGCATAACTGGCAAGCGATGCCATAAAAATAAAGAAAAGTCCATCAGTCGTTTTCAAGATATCACGCTTGATAACCTTGAAAAGTTTCGTGAATGTATTAGAAATGAAAATTGGTCTGACGTTGTTAATGAAACAAACCCTGATGTAGCGTACAATCGTTTTCTGGACAGGTTCAAAAAACTGTATGCAAGCAATTTTCCGTATAAGACATTTAAAACATCCAAAAGAATTCGTAAGCCCTGGATTACCCCAGACCTCTTATCAAAAATTAATATAAAAAATCGATTGTTCGAAAAATTTAATAAAACAAGAGATCAGACGGATCTAAACAATTTCAAATTATATAGAAATAAGCTAACAAAGGAACTACAAAAGGCAAAGGCAGATTACTATCATAGGAACTTAGGCTCGTCAAGTGGACGTGTTGATGTTCTATGGAAAAAGATTAATTCAATCCTACAATGTGACTGGTCTCAGGTTGGCGTGGAAAAGCTTTGTGTGAATGGTAGAGAACTTACAGGTGTTGCTTTAGTTAATGCGATTAACGATCATTTTGTAAACTTAGCTACAAACGCATATAGTAATGAAGCCTGTTCATACATTGAAAAAAGAAATGAGAATTCTGTTTTTCTAGATCCCGTTATTGATACCGAGGTGTTTTCGGTGTTTATGAATTTAAAGAACACTTCGAGTAGAGATGTTGATGATATCCAGATTAAACCAGTAAAATATGTTCTAGACATTATAACACCCTATGTAACACATATTTTCAACTTGTGCATATCGACAGGAATATTTCCTGTGCGTATGCAAGTAGCCAAGGTTTCCGTTCTGCACAAGAAGGGAGATAGGAGTGACATTAATAACTATAGACCTGTGTCAATACTGCCAGTCTTTTCAAAGGGACTTGAAAAAGTTATTCATAGCCGCTTGTCTAACTTTTTTGACAAACATAAGCTAATTACAAAATCCCAGTTTGGATTTAGAAAGCATAAATCAACTGAACTTGCCTTACTTGAACAGAAAGAATTTATTTTAAGAAATCTCGAGACACGAAAACTAGTACTTGGTATTTACGTAGATTTTACTAAAGCTTTTGATTTTCTAAACCATGAACTATTATTGAAAAAGCTGGAATATTATGGAATTCGCGGACAAGCTTTAACTCTTCTTCAATCTTATCTTGGAAACCGCAAACAATACGTTTGTTGTAATAATTTCATTTCCACAATCAAATCGGTAACATCGGGCGTACCTCAAGGCAGTATTCTAGGACCTTTTCTTTTTAACGTTTATGTCAATGATATTGTGAACATTGACCAGACAACTAAATTTGTTATATATGCTGACGATGCGACTCTTCTTTTTACTGCTGATAAGGCACATCAACTTATATCTATGGCCAACACAGTACTAGATAAATTAGGAGAATGGACAGATAAAAACGCTTTAAAAATAAATACCAATAAAACAAAAGCTATGATATTTAGGCCAAAAAATAAAGTTATTTCTTCATTAGAACACATTTATATAAACTCGGTAAATATTGAATTGGTTGAGTCATTCAAAACGCTTGGCGTTGTGTTTTCACAAAACATGTCATGGGACCATCATATTGAATATTTAAAAAATAAATTAGCAAAGGTTGTAGGCCTGGTATATCGGAATCGATATATATTTCCGAGGTCGGTTAAATTATTACTGTATAAATCTTTATTTTTTGCTCATTTAAATTACTGCCACCTGGTTTGGGGTACCACCACGGCAACAAATCTTAAGATTATACATTTACTTCAAAAACGAATGTTACGTACAATTGCCAATGTGCCGTTCTGCTCGCATACAGAAAACCTGTTCAGAATGTATAATATATTAAGTATCCACAACATGTATAATTATAGGCTTTCTACAAAATATAAACATGAATTGTGCAGTAACCGTACTTACATAATTGAACTGTCTGGTTTAAACCAACGCGTTCCCAATTATCAGTTGCGAAAACCTGATTACTGGAATGTACCTGCTTGCCGATTAAACCTAGGAAAAGAAATGTTATGCTATAGATTGTCTAAACTGCTTAATTGTTTTATTCACAGTGATATTCACGTAGACACTATGAGCATGAAAGAATTGCGTGCGTTGATGTGCCATTTTGTTGTAGACGACTAATGTTTTTGGTGTGCGTGTGTTTTTTGTCTCTCTCTCTCTCTCTCGGCCTCCACCATTGTAAACGGAAAATAAAGATATTACTATTATTATTATATAATCGGTTCCAGATCACTTGGCCGCTTGTTCTGGCTGCGGCGAGTTGAGGGGGTGAACGCTGCTCGTTTTAGGGCGAAGGTTCTTAGGGGCTAGCCATGTCCGTATGTCCGTCCGGCGTCCGGTGCTCGTGCTCCTGCTCGTGAGCTCACGTGCTCGAGTAGGGCAACAAAAATATAAAAAAATAAGATGAAAAAAAAATGTTTGCGCAGTCGACAGGATTCAAACCTGTGCGGAGATACCCCAATGGATTTCTAGTCCATCGCCTTAACCACTCGGCCACGACTGCGGGACGACTAGGGGCGCTCTGAGATGGTGGTAGTAACTCAAGAGCTGGGGTTTCTGTCATGGATGAAACGTTGCATGTAGCCGCCCAACGTCTATACAGGAGAGGGCGCTGCGGTCAAATACGTATATAATCGCGTTAATTAAAGACCGACGACCAGTTCGCGCTTTTA
>JAZHYW010067823.1:0-44510 GCA_037355805.1 Ixodes ricinus | reverse complement strand
GAAACATAGAACATAGCTTTATTTTCACAAGTAATAATGCACAAAGTACAATATCGAGCCGGTATAGACCTCAAGGGCTTCTGTATACCTAGCTTGGCAGGTGGCGAAGTCGCAGTATAATCAGATTGGGTGTGTTTATTTACCCTCGAGAATACAATTCATACATACTAAAACATTTGGGCAAATAATACCTTAAAAAAAACAGTAATACATTTGATGCATCATGAAACCCTGAAGACCGAGAATGCCATGTCATTGCTCAAGTTCGCAGTGCTTTATTCTTGACGACGTCCTGCTTCTTCGGTCAGCTGCCTGACATTGAACTGGACTTCCACCAATGTCCTGAGGTGCCCCAGCACTAGCTCGTTCGTTCCACATAGTAATGTGGGCCTTTGCTTTCTATATATAACACTTTTCTAAAATATGCATATGTTATCTTTTGCTGTCGTCAACTCTTTTTGTAGCATATGAGTACGAACCGGTTGAAACCGGTTCGAACCTTTATTTTTTCACTCCGGAGTTGAACCGGAGCTGAACCGTTTTCTCTGAACCGGAACGAAAACAGGAACGAAAAACATTTCGGATCGACAGCCTGTTTCTATTACAGATCAAACCACTCACTGATTTTTTTAATTCTAAATTCGCTCCAGCCTTCGTTTAGTCTAAGCATTAAAAAAAAAATCTCTGTCAGCTCAAAGATTGCGAAGAAAATTCCTGATCAAAGTATATATGCATTCCAGGATGATTACGCCCGTGATTTCGAAAAGACATCTAACCTTCATTTGTTCGTCACCGTCACTACCTAAAATCACATTAAACAGTGGGTTCTATGTAATAAGGCACGAGGAACTGAAATATAATTATGTTGGTGGTTCAGCCAAGGGGGGTCATTTTTGAGCTGTATCCAATTGGACCTATCAACGGATCTAAATTCTGACACTCCATCCATGCGTGTGCATGGCATATATTGATCTATTATGCAGATAGGAGGGGGAAGCGGGGTTCGATAAATGCTGCGGCAGGTCTTGATTCACAATTTGAATTATTTATTGGATGGGCTTGATTGTGTAGATTATACTGATTCAAAAGTTTAGAGCATTAATCAACCCTCGTGAGCTGACGCAAAAATGAACGACACTGGTGTTCTATGCAAGCTGTACTTATTGCAGCTTAATAAGGAGATGCACCCAGGAGACTTCAGTGGCTGGTATAAAGGTTCACCCCGGAATGTCCATTGAAATTCCGATTCAAGGCATGCATCGCGACCCGGAATTCTTTCCCGAACCCGATTGCTTCAAGCCAGAAAGGTTGGTGCTTCCATTCCAAGATTTTCACACGTTGCGAACACAAAAGCGGCAGAATCAACATTATATTATCACTGCACCTTAACCCCTGGAATAGAGGAATTGAATTTCTGAAGTTCCTCCCTTCTCGAGAATTCACAATATTGGTTGTACAAAATTCCGTAGCTACTGTATTTTTTAGCTACAACGAGGGTTGCCCTAATCAGTTGCGTGTATGCCTACTCTGTCATGTAATTTCTTGTTCACCTAAGTGCAGCGAGCACTGTTGTGACCATAAAGATGAACATGGCTGAAAAGCATTATTAAACTAAGATAACAGTTTTGGTTTCAAATTTCGTGATAGTATTTTACGAAAGACAAACACAGGCAGCCAGCTTGACGATGTGTAATATTTCATAAGAGCTGGGCGATATAAGACCGTCATACTCGGTACAAACACATAAAGTAATACCTTACGCATTTTACCCTTAAGTTTTAAATTATTTTATGCCGAAGAATATGCTTTTAAAATACCTTTATAAATAGAAAGTTACATCGATTTTTAAGCGAAAACACGGTTTCACGAGAGTTTTACAGAATGGTACTACGATATTAATGTTTTGTCACATTAATATCGTAGTACAATTCTATGAAACTCTTCTGAAACCATTTTTCGCCTAAAAATCAATGTAACTTCCTCTTCATAAAACTATTTTAAGAGCACATTCTTTTGCACAATATGATATAAATAATTGAGGCGTAAAGTGCAAACATATTTATATAAATCTTAATATACCAAAAGGCCAGGACGTAGGTGTGACTTATCTTGTTTAAAAAATGAAAAATCCGTTCATTTTTATAATTGTTGAATTTTCTCTGTCCCCAACCGGGTGATAAAGTAGGTACAAACAGTAAGACAAACAAAACTGAATTCTATAAAAGATAAACCAATGTTGGCCAGGAGTTAACAGCCCTTCAAGTCATGGGTGTTCTGGTGCCTGATCAGTTTCGGCGATGTTGATTAAGCAGGAAGTATAGTTGGCGTCTGAACTAAACTTGTGTTTCGATTCCATACCTTAATAAAATATACAGACTTCATGCTCGTTATCATAATCCAAATCAGCATGCGTGTCAGTGTACTCATGTATAATATACTCAAAGAATCCATTCAACAAAGAGCACACATCATCCATTTTTAGCAGAACCTGCTTGTGCCATCGAACACGTGCCTAATCAACAATTTCGGATGTAGCATCAATATATTTTTATTGCAAATTGTACGTTTGTAGCCTGCAATGTTGCCTTAATCTACTACGACTGATCACGTTTTTTTTATTAGATTTCTGCCAGAAAACAAGGAGGCTCTTGTCCCGTACACGTACCAAGCTTTCGGTGCCGGGCCACGGAACTGCGTCGGACAGAGGATGGGAATGTTACAAGCCAAGGCGACGCTTGCTTGTCTTCTTCAAAAGATCAAATTTCAGAGGTGCAGTGAAACCCAGGTATGTGTACATCATTTCTGGAACATCGACATGTTATCAAGAAATAGAACTCAAAGTGACTGCGACTCCTTGCGAAAAATATATTGAGGTAGCGTTGCGAGCAATTCATGAACTGGCTCAGCCGTTTTGAACTTTTTCTGAACAAAATTCACACAGAAAAACGCCCCATGGGCGAAAATTGCACGAAACCTTATTCCTCCACTTATAGTTGACAAAGCAATTAATAAAGGTTTGCATAAAATATTTTATCGTTTAGAACGTATATTCCTTAACCATGGCTGACCACAAGGCTGTAAATGTTAAGTAATAAGATAAATATAGCAGACCCAACTTATTCAGACCAAATCGAAGTCAAGTCGGTTTCATCAGATCTTTATTTACTGCACGCGTAATTGTTTAAACCGCGTAGCGTTACCGGATATTTTGTAGCTGACTCACGAACCAGAAAAATTCCACCTCACCGCCTTGCGTATACTTTTTACAAATTAAATTCAGACGGTTACGGCTCAATGCAAACCACCCCAACATTTGCTTCAGAGCGGCTAGTCATCACTTACTTAATGGTCGATTTATCGGATTACTAAAACTCAGGAAATTCCGACCGGCTTACCCACAGTATAAATGATGTACAACATACGTACCTCTATCAGACGGGTACGTTGAACGCCTTCGAGAACAAACTCATTTAAAAGATGAGCGAATGTGCGCACGCCTGATTGCCGTGAGATCGCGAGCTGACTCGCCGATTCTGTAAATGTGTTCGTTACGAAGGCCTTTAACGTACCCGGCCGACATTGGTTGTAGTCTGTGTTCGTTAAATAATGCCTAATTGGGGAATATTCGCAATATACAATAGGGTAATTTAACAAATGACGGACTTCTTAGTGACATGCCAAACGATGATGGAATGCGTCTTCTGTTGGAGCAAACCTGCGTTTCAATTGTAATAGCTCAATGGCGTTTGTTCTCTCCGTCAGAAAGATTGTTGTGAAAATGTTACACTTATTTTTTTTTAGGTGCCCTTGAAGTTGCAGGCAAGATCTTTGGCTCGGCAATCCACTGAGCCAGTGAAACTGAGATGTGTTCCTCGCGTATGATGATGAAGAAATGGCGAAGATAAAAGCGAAAGCCGGAAGGAATGTTCCGGTTTCAATATGTCGTGGAAGAGGTCATCGATTACGCTGCGCGAACAGCCTAAAGTTGTATCATCCTTAATTGTTGTGTGAGCTGATTACCGGAAATAAAGGTAAATATATGATTGCGATAAAAATACAACTCTGGGGAAATGTTGCACGAATTGATCACTAATGGAGTGCATTAAACTTTGGCAGGTGACCTTGGAATATTTTTTGAAGAACAAATAAAATTGCTGCCTTATAGCCAACCAATCATGCTTCTTGTGTAAGGTTCGTCAAGATAATAGGCACTGGAGAAAACCAGCCGCCCAATTTAATTGTTTATTTCGAACACTGTTTGTTCAGGTTCCACCCATTTAAAAGCACAGCAAAAAAAAAAAAGGAATTCGAGACACGCACCTGATCCCGCCACACCGCCGTTTCGTTCTGAATGACAAAGTGCGTCTGCTATGCTCACCATTGCTATGGCAACGAAGCGTTTGTCTGAATTGACGCACACGCGAACGCAGTCTGAGGCCAGCAATGGCTGACGCCATTTTCTAAATACATCCCGCAAGTCAATTGAGCAATGGTAGCCACAGCAAAAGGAGTACTTACGAGCATTCAGCCAGAGCACGACGGAACGAAACGTGCGCTCACTCGAGGCAGAGCTTCTACTGCATTTTTAATCTTGCCAATCGACTAATGAGATACAATATATCTCTTTCATTTTTTATTACTTAGAAAGGTCACAATAACGTGGCACTGTGAGATATTGAAAGCAGCGTGACGATACATATCTATAAAACCATCAATATTTTTTTAATTCTTGAGAAGGGTTGAAACAATGTAACGTTGAACTAACTTGTAGCGCAACAAGGAAGCGAATTAACTACGGTTTTACAGAAGTAATTGGTAACGAGAATGAATTTCATGTGTGGCTGATTAATTTGTAAGTGTAAGTCATTCCAGTTTTGAAGGATCGGCCGTAAGTCTGGAGAACGCTACGTGTCATCATCCAAGCCCTATCCAAAGCCGCGGGAGTGTCACGTGACTTCTGGAAGGACGCAGGGACGGCGCAGGGTGCGTAGCCCCATCTATGGTCATGGAAAGGCTGGGATGGTTCATATGCATTCGCTACGGTCCATTATAAGGTGAAAGGGAATAGCACCACGGGGCGAGGGTGTCTTTCCGGGCAGCTTGCATCGGGAGTTTTGAAGTAGCATTCATCTGAAACAAACAAACGTCAACACATGCGACGACGCGGAGGAGACTCGAAAGGAAGCGTATCTCCCCACACAGAAACAGAAGCATGAAACGAATACAAAGAGATGACGCAATCTTTCAATTTCGAAGTGGCGCGCTGCAGTCGCACTTACGTCAATGACTGCGCGTAAACCATTCATAAAATAAACTGTTTGCCCAAAATTTGCGCTCTCGTATTCACACTCAGGCTGCGTCATGAGCCTCATGACGAATGTTATCGCGATTTATAGACAACCCACAATAGTGGTTCCTGCAGCCATTTTTTCCTGCAGTGCTCAGATGCATTAATCCGACAACGGGGCAGTTCCAATCGAAATCATGCCACTCCACTCCAAAGCCAAAGATGCCCCATAATGCAACGCGAGAGACAGACGCAAAATGGTTAATACCATCCGTGTTCGTTTTTGATAGCTGTGAACTCGATCTCCAGCCCGGAGAGTCGAGGTTTGGATCCAAGGTTAAGGGGCTGCAGGCCAAGGGACATAGGAACTCATCTTCATTCTCTCCGGCCGGGGGCGCTGTTCATACATGCGTCGTCTGTCTGTCTACCGTGTGGGTGGATGCGCTTGGGTTTCCTGTTTCTCCTCATTCTGTTCTCATCCGCTGGCCGAGTGGTTCTGTTGAAAGTGGCCAGGAAACACGACGATACAGAGGCAGTGCGTCTCACGCGCAAAGCAAGACGCGCCAGACCCCATATTTCTTTCGCGTAATACTTCACTCCACCACTCTCTAACCTTAGCAGATTAGGTAATGGTTTGGCGGACCGTGAAGAGCTTGATACGTCGGTGTGTCTACCGTCCCTTTATGCATTTTCATGTAGTTTCAAAGCCTTGGCAGAAACCTTGGCGCAAGTGTTGTTTTAAATAATGACTAAGTTGAGCAGGTGAACCACTTTTTTAAGGTAATCAGGAGGGTTACAAAAGAAAAGAAGAAAAAAGGCAACACAGAAACGCGGTAATTGGGTGTCAAAATACGTGGATGAGGTTCCCATACCCTGCTGGCTCTCGTAAGGTGGTCAAACTGGACGTTATTTAGACGACCGGATTCTTAAACAAAACTTACGCAGCTAATTCTGAATTTGTAGAATACTTCCAAGGTAGTAATCGTATTCTACAATCGTGCTTATCACATTTTGGGCTCAGCCCTTTGGTACTTAGCTGAAAAAGATATCACTTTAAGAGAACGATAAAGGAGACGACTCGCGTCACCAGCACCGGCAATTGCCTCAGTGGGCTCTCAGTGAACTTTGACGCGGAGAGAGGTATTTCCTATATGTTCAGCTAGTTGAACTTCCAAGGTGTCGGCTCCATACTGACGCCTTGAAATTTTTGAAAGGCCTTGAAACCTTTTAAAATTTCTTAGAAAGAAAGAACACACAGGCACACTGCGCTGGCCATCTAGGCGGTGACCCTGGAACTGCATTTCACTAGAGCGAAAGTTTTGCGGGATTTTCGAGGTCAAATGTGCGTAATGCCTATGAGAAGTGGTCGTTTATGACGTTAACAAAAATTTTCGAGCCAAGAGGGAAAGTGATGATGCGCGAGAGGAATAGAATATATGCGGGACCACCAAGTTTCCACTGCTACTCAAGAGATGGCGAAAGTGTGTCCTATCGTCGTAAGAGATATTAAGAGGTTCTGAGGCTCTCGGTCTTAAGAAGTCTCAAGTGTGTGAACGAGACTTTATGTTTGTTTGCTAGTTTGTTTCACTCTGCTGGTTGTGGGGTTGACGGGTGGAGTCTCTGACGATGTGGGGTGTTTCGTTGTATAAAATCTCTCGTAAAAATAGGCTTGTGTCTGTGTCTTTCTTTTCCTTTGTCTTGGTGTGCTTTGTTCTCAGCATGACCGTGCACGATCTTGCGTGCTGCATAAATCTCTTACATTCAAGCACATCTTGAGAGGTTTAAATCAGACAAGTAAATGAGGCAGAATTGGTGTGTGGTGTTTTGCACGCGAGACGCGCTTCCTTAGTACCATCTTTTTCTTCACTATGTAGCACCCGACAGGACTACTCGGCCGGGGCAAGAGGAAAACGTAAAAATCGCAGGCGCCTCTGCACACACGGCAGAGACGACGACGCATAGACGAACAGTGCTGCCGGCCGGTGTAGATAAAGACGTGTCTCGGTGTCCGTTGGCCTGCCGCCTCTCAACCTTAGATCGACTACCTCGCTATCCGGTCAGTGAACCTATTTTACAGCTATCAAGGCAAACATGTGTGAGATTAATCAATTTTCCTCTGTCTCTTGGTATCGTCAAGTGTTTCTCTTGTGAAGGACATTAAAGTTTTGTAAATACGTTTACTCGGTTCCTCTTGGCTTACAGTTCATTGTTCGCGTTTTGGTCATGCCGTCAGATTGCCAGCTCTGTTGGCACGCTCGGGACTTCATGCCTACGCCTATTGACAGTGGCTTATTGCGTGCGCCAAGGACACCCAAGAGCGCCGCGCAGATAGGGATAAAGCCATTTTTAGCTTTGTTGTCGCACAACCCGACTTTTATTCGTTGAGCCCATGATAGCGACAAGCTCTGCCGTCTGGGTCACTTTGTCGTGGCGCGTCAGGGCTGAAAATATACTAGTTCGGACGTCAAATCGACCATGCTGCAAGCGACGTTGGCTTTGGTGTTTCTACTGATCTTTCTAATTTTCTGGTAAGTCACTTTCTCATACCCCTCCTGCACTGCTCGTTTCTATAAAAAGTGTATCACGCAGTAACTTGGAGGGACTGTTTCGATGAGCAAGAGACTCCGAAGTAACGCCTGAAGCACGGATAACATCATTGTTATCTGAAAACGTATTTTTGAAAACTTTAGTTGTTAGAAAACTTTATCAGGAATAAATTGAAACTAAACGTATCGCACAACCAAAAGCTTGAATTATGTCAGCAGCGCTGCTGAAAAGAAAGAAGACATATGTAGCAAAATACGTGTCTGGTAAATGTCATTGTTTCTGAGTGCACAGGCGTGTGACCGGAGATTATGTTCACTCCAAATTGTGCCGAAGGAATGTGCTTCGATCACTACGCATTTCGATAGTAAGCGTAATTTTTGCTTTACCGAGTAAACGCACTGTCGAAGTATCTGACTGAGCATAAAAAAAAAAAGATGAGCAATAGTTTTTGTTGCTTTTTTCTCGGGAATGCCCGGGGGGGGGTGAGGGGCATGGTTTCATTTTACATAATTATTAGTTTCCTTTTATAACGGCATTTTAAACTTTCATATTTTTCTGCCGTCAAGGCTTAAAAAAACAATAAAACTAAAGCACCTAATTTTTTTCTCTTTTTTCTTGTTTTTTTTTAAAGTTCGCTATAGTCCCGGTAGAGCTTAAGAAACGCACGAGGTGGTGATTCCCGAGAATGTTATATATCGCTTCACAGCCGATGAAATTGCGACAATAGCCGATAAGGACTTGCCGAAAAACGAATGCGCGAAGCAAGCGAACGCTAAGATAATAAGTCACGCCCCATGGGTCTCGGTGACACTGGAAGAAGGCGTGTGAAATGCATGGTGGCGTGTTCGTATGACTTCCTCCGAAACCTCGGTTTTCATTAAATCTACATGGGCATTGCCCTGAATCCTGCAGAGCTACTTGCACTTAGGCACCTATTCCTCGATGAAAAATACTGATTATAGGTACTGAAATGAGAGCGATTCCTTCTCGCAGCTTCGTGAAATACAGATCTTGTTGGAGCAGCAATTTTTCTCTCTAAATGCGACACTAAAACTTTTTTTTTTACGTGTGTGTTTCAATATTAGGATCATTCATCGCCGCTTTAGGCGCTTATGGATGTAATTCAATTATGCTTGCCATCTCATTAGTGATGCTTTTTTTTCAGGGTAATAAGAAGAACCTATAGTTTCTGGAATGGAAAAGGAATTCCATATCTGTCTTTTACCGACTACGTGAAGTTGGTATACGATAATTTCACGAAGGTAAAGGTGTAGCTTTTTAGTTGATTGTAAATCTTAATAATGTGGATGCTTGGGCTGGTTGGTAATTCATACTTGGATGAAACAGCGCGGATGATACAGTCACACTCACAGGCACCCAAGAAGGAAACAGACTCGCAGCGCTGACTAACAACTAAGTGCATATATTTCTGCTTCCTCAAATCATCACCTTTTTCTCCTTCGCCGCTAAAGAGAACATTTAAAATTTTAAACACCAGAAACCAAATAGCCAATAAGCATTAATAAATAAATAAACAAATGAATACATGACAACTAAAAATAAAATTGAAAATAAATAAAACAAACATTAAAAATTATTAGAACATAAAAAAATAGACTTAAAACATAAAAGGAAAATAAAAAAAATAATAAATAAAAGTAATAAAAATAAAAATTAACCGAAAAATTCCCATCGCCTACTAGTGCTTTAATGTTATCTCGAGATAATCCAATTGTTTCTTTGATAAAGCTAAGGATGGGACACTGACGGATCGCTTGTCCAACCTTGCTATTTCTTCTGCTTCGACAATTTCTCGTGTCAGCTGATTACCACTTCTTTCAATAACAGCGCAGTTAATCAAGCAAGCAAAAAGCGCCGAGAAAATACAGGGACACAGATGAAGGGAAACGGGTACAAGGCGCTGTGCCCGAGTCCCGCTTCACCCGCAGTCCCAAGTCCGCTGTGTACCCGCAGTCCCTGCAATGGAGGCCTAGGTTACCTGAGATTACTCTGTTTATGTTATAGTGATGTTCTCGTAACCGGTCATTCAGCCACCTCCCGGTTTGCCCGACTTACTGTTTACCGCATGAGAAGGGAATTGCATATACCACCTCTTCAGAGCACGAACCAAAACAAGTGTGGTGCTATTTTATACAACCTAAGGTTCTATCGGAGGATGAATTTACATATTTACATAAACTAGAGAGCTTGTAAGGACTCAGAGAATACTACGTTTACGTTTACGCGGTTGCCTATATATTTAAGTCCATGAGAAATTATGGTGAATGTAAGGCACAACCGCTGGACTGTGCTTTCGGTCCTCTATCTTACATTGAGTTAAATCGGGATTTTTAATTTTCTGAAGGAGTTCTTCTGCTGACTGATATTTATAAGTGAATGGCGTGCCCTCCTAACAGTAGCCTAGCTATATGCGCGTCAGAGCAAGTTTTACAGTATGCGGGAATGACTTTTTGATGTAATTTGTAAGGCATAGGTTAACTACGCCCTCTTAACTAATTTGAAGTGGGCCGATTGATAATAGAGGCGTGGCCTTTTTCCCTCGAAGCGTAGGACCAACAAGTGTAATGAGAAAGAAAAAGCAGTCTGAGGACTAAGAACCTTAGAGACTCTTCAACCTAAAGTTCATGAATTATATCCAATGGACCCAAACAGTTTTTAAGAGTCGAGATGACATTGGATACAGTACTTGAAATGTGGTTTCCATCAAGGGCCAAGAAAACCATAATGTCGTTTACATAACGGAACACTTTCCCAACTTTTGAAGTGTGAAATTGCTTTTTTAAGATTTTATACCGCAAAAGATTTATAATTTATTTATTTTTTATTATCATTTTAAATTTATTTTTAAAAATGTTGAAGTTTAATTTGTAATTTTTAAAATTTATGTTCTTATATTTAAAAAGTTATAATTTTTTGTTGAAATTTATTTTTAATTTTATTTTTCGTTGTCATCTATATATTTATTTATTTATTTATTTATTGATGAATGCTTACTTGACCCTAATTGAGTTTTCTCGACGCGTTCTAGATGAAGTGTGTAGTAAATTGGTTTCTGCGTGCTTAAGTTCTCTAGCGAAGAAGAATGCATGACGATTTGAGGAAGCAGAAATATATCACTGAGTTGTTAGTCAGCCCTGCGAGTCTGTTTCCTTCTTGTGTGCTGTGAGTGTGACTTTATATCGGCGCTGTTCCATGCAAGTATGTAAATCTCAATACATTCTACGAAATTAGGTTAGACTGTGTTTTTCGCGGTCTTGAAATGAGGTGGCCAGAAATATTTCAACATCTTTCTATGAAAAAGCCCTCTTTACTACCTGATGAATAAGCAGGTGCCAACACTATTCTTTTCCACTAATTGAAAAGGTCCCGAATAATTATAACTTAAGTGTAATCAATGATCAGACTCTTCTAAGCATCATATTTTGTGAGGTCTGGCGCCCATGAGCTGCTGAAGCTGCGTGCCCTCGTTATCAGATTTGCTTCCCATTTGTCGTGGGTGCATAAAGTACCCCTTAACGTTTAGCGTGAAACGTTCTTGTGCTAGTTGCTCAGGATTTTTTGAACCCTGATAAGTAAAGCCTGAGAAGTGTGGCCGCGAAGCTCGACGGTGATTGGTTAACGGAGGACGTCACGTGACCAGAAGGGTAGGCGAGGAGGAGCTCGACCACTTGTGCCCACTGAGGGAGTAAAGCTCGAGAGTATGGAATGCACTGCAAGATCGCCAGGTTTGTCAGCCGGATTAGCGGTAGTATCACTTCATCCTAGGAACAACTGCCAAGTGAACACATGGTACGCGTTACACTAACTGATGAAGGGCGCCATGAACGTAGGCGTCTGCTTGAACAGGCTAGACGAGCCGGTAAACGACCTTCTGAGAAAATGTATGGCTAATGGCTACGCAATTGTGCTGCATACGAGAAACTCAGATTATCGATAGACGTTTGTGATGCTATAACATTTCACGTATGCAACACAATTGCCCAGAAATTTGCCATACATTTTTAGGTTGTACATCGTCATATCTTTTGTATGGTGATGCTGTAACAAAAATCACTGATAAACGTCTGTCTTACCACAGTTGCTTTCTAGTAATGCACGTCTCTGCGTCGTAAAACATTAACGTAGATATACAGAAAAATACTAATTGAACATCAAAATAAGCCGCATAGTTCGACTTATAAGCTCTGCACCAAAGATTCTAATCATTTAAACGAATAGGCAGTATTGGGAATGTTTCTATAGCCATATCTCGGAAGTCTTAGAGGACACTATGATTAAAAGAGATAACTTGTCGTATCACATCCTTCATGATTTTTAATTTAGATTTTGACATGTCGTACTTAGAATTCAAATTTCTAAGAACACAATGTGCATATAAGTTGACTGGGATGTACTTTAAAGGACCAAGATATAGCTTTAAATGTAGCAGTGCAAGAATGAAACCTTAATATAGAGGTGTGTTCGTGACACTTCAAAATTAGATGAATCATTATGCGTATTTATTTGATTAGGCTCGGCCATTTCAACTTTAAGATTATTGTTAAGGTTCGAGGAACGAGCTACAATTCTAAATTTGAGTGGCCAAAACGACTTGAATGTTGGTTTACTCTAACTAATTATTCGCCATTGTAAACCATTCTGCGCTTACAAACGTGTGCCTGTCGAAAAAAGAAGGTCGGGTTATCTGGGAAAAATGTGAATGTGATGTATTTTCTTTCTAGTAATTTTTTTTGTTACAGCCCTTGCCTGAGGTGATCCTGACAAATTATCGCCGACGTGGCCGTCTTTATGGGTTTGTTCCTACAAATTTTTCTTTCTGAACAAACTAAAGAAGTCGAAATTCATGACGTTAAAGGCCAGCACGACCTGAACTCGATAATCAAAAATACCTAGTTTATATAGATGTACGAGCAGCTGAAGATGTAAGACATGAGTCAATCCTAATTGAAAGTCGTGACACAAATGCATTAGGCTTGCATAAGGTGATCGGCCAAGCAGCCAAGCCAATCCAGTACTAATGTGTGGGGCCTGGAGTGGGGCGTGGCGAGTGTACCTCCACCTAAATTGTGTGTTCCGGCGTAAATACTTTCCAACTTTTTAGCGGTTGATTTCTGACATAAAAGATGACAGGCACTGTGTGTGTGTGTTTGTGTGTGTTCGGTTTTCTTCTATATTTGCACCAAATCCAGATGTATACAATTCGTGGTACATTATTTAACCAACGGAAGACACCAATCAAAAAAGAAAAAAAGAACTTCGCGATTCATGCTATTTTGGAAAACCAATTAAAGCCCTCTTTTGTTTTCGGGAATAAGACGTTTACTTTCTTTATATATATAAATACGCGTTATTCGCCCTAAAAGAGATCGAACAAGGGCATTTTGGTAAGCAATTTATAAACAATTTTAAATCTTATGATCCATTCCATGTGAAATAGTAATATGTTCTTTCTTTTATATCTACCCTGATCTTTCCACGGTCACGTTGTTAAATGGGTACGCTTTAGAATTTTAATTCTTTAAAACGCTTTATTTAATCGAAAAATAATTTATGTATTTTTCGCAGCACGCTGGATGGCGAGACACATTTACCATTGCATAATTATGGTTAAATCACAATGTCTCGAGTTGAATCGTTCTCATTTGAACATGAATGTTTAGATGTTAACAGGACATAAGCATGGTTAAAGATGAATTGGAATAAACCGTACATTGAAAAAAAACGTTTTTAAAATAATTTCTTACACTCGGAAGGTCAGTTATTATAAGTAAATTAGGTCCTTTTTATTTGCAGCTCCTACGAAGGGTTTGTGCCCACTCTCGTCGTTGGGGATCCACTGCTCCTCCGAGACATCTACGTGAAGGATTTCAAATCCTTCTCGGACAGAATAGTAAGAACTGCCAGCTATATTTTCTTTATACTATTCTTAGTATCAGGTGCACGTAAAGTTGAGATACAATTACATTTCTTCCACAAAAAGACGTATAGCATGAAATACGTAAAAAAAAAGATACGTGAAGATAAAAAAAAATCAAAGAAGCAAAGCGTTTGTCAAGGTGATGCATTTTCTGATTTTGCGGACACTTCACTCTTCGTTTCAGGCATCCAATGCCACGGAAACCCCTTGTGGGACAAGATGATGTTAAACTCCCCGGAAGAAGAGTGGAAAGCTACAAGAACTATGATGTCACCTGCATTTACAACCAGCCGACTGAAAGCAGTTAGTAACCAGTTTGAGCTCACTTCTGTTCCTCACGTATTTACTTCTTTTCATAAGAAACAAAAACGAAGCCTAACAAGGCGTACGCACTGTTTTTAACGTTAGTTGCATTGAGTTCATACGGTAGGTTTTTCTTCTATCTACCAGTTTCGTCGAAATATACAATTTATTCATGGATCTCGAGCTAATGACGGTTAGAACAGCCTACGACTTAGCGCTTGAATTGTTCATTTTAAAGTCCGATTCACATGGTTCGATTTTACTTTTCGATTTACGATTTCGCAAGTGCGGTTACACACCGCAACTTCCACTGCACTTTTCTTGTGCCGCACGGAGAGATGTTGCAATTGCGAAATCGCAAGTAAAATGGCATTATGTAACTCAGGTTTCAGACGCCTTTTATATAAAAGAAAATAAAACTAGAGGCTATAATGACCAACTTTTTAAGATGATATGGAATGAAACGTTATACAGTGATGCTTCGTTAATATGGACACCATCTGTTCCCCCCAAAAACCTTCATAATGTGAAGTTGTCCATAATGACAAGACAAACATGCATATATTTTCCCAGTTTGTCCCCGACAATGGAGTCCATATACTAGGGTATCAATATTAACGGGGTCCATATTAACGAGACATTACTGCATACCCTGAATAAATTGACGAATAATTCGCCGAAAAAAAGCCTCCAAGCATTGTAATAAATTGGGAGTTAAAAAATAGAGGCTATAACGACCAGCTTTTTAAGATGAGATAAAATGAAACAATATATTCTGAATAATTAAAAAATATAAATACACCCTACCCTTCAAAAACAAATTTGTTTTTATATTTAAGTGCACAGCAAAATCGTTTCAATCTAAAAAATAATGAAAAAAGAATCCGAGAAATTATCTATTGAACGGACTCTACCGGGTGAGTTACAAGCGATCCGGAGCAACAAAAGTAAAGCGATTGAACATCCTTCTCAATTGTTACGTGTTCAAAACTATGGATTGACGATCCGGTTTGCTTCCGCTCCGTAAATGTCGTGATAAGGATACGCCATTGCCTGGGGAATCGTTTCTGCACTCAACGCGTGTTTTATTCAAAAGGAAAAAACAAAAAAAAACAACAACAAGAATCATGGTTTAGAAATTAAAAATACAAACCGTGTATTTTTAATTTCTAAAAACTATCACGGTTGTGCTTTTCCTGGCGACAAAAAAAACACAAAAAAGCTTCGAAGTTTGTATAGTTACTGACACGTTACCTCGAGGAACACAAGGCGCTGTGAGTCCTGGCCAACTTATTCCTGTTCCGAAAACAATGAGATTGCGACAGTAGTTGGTAAGAACAACGAGGAAGGAATCAAGACGCAGAGGAATACCTTAAAAATATTCAGGTCAATAAAAAGTGATTCGAAGGACTTTGTAAAGAGCGGAGACTATTTCGATGTCCTACGTCAAAATAACTTCGAAATTATTTTGACGTCTATGAGGAGACTTCCATAAAACATCATAATAGTTATAAAAATATTGTGTCGCCTACCATGGAAACAACAAGTTTGTCATTATGACTTCTTGGCCGTCACAGTGGTATGTAGCTGTTTCCGTTTCGTTCTATTTCGCCCTGTAGACGAAGTCGTCGGTGTTGCTGTGTTGGCGGAGTCCCGTGTCGCTGTGTGGCACGTGTAAAGGAAGCTTCGGTCCTACTTGAAACTGTAAATGTTTCATTCAGCGAGAGTGTGTGTCTGTCTGCTCGACAGTCGAACGATTTTTTTTCGGCCGTGTCAAGGACATTGTTGCGTGCGTGGCGCGGGTGAACGGGTTTCTAACCTCGCTTGAACCCCACTCGGCCCTGAACTTTAGTTCTGGAATCTTGTGCTCTTCTGGAACGCTCCAGCTCATCTTCGGGCTATTACCTTGTGTTCTGCTTCGGAACATTCCTGAACTACCCGCGTGTATACACGAACTCATCTCTGTTGCGTCACGGCCCGGTGGTAGCACGTCGGGCGCACTTCCGGTCTTGGGCTGTGAGCGGAAGTCCCCATGCGAGACGTGTATTCCTGCGTTGTTTTGATAGTAAGCTGAAAAAAAAACAACGTGCCTTCTCGTCAAAACGTTGCGACTGGGGCTGTACCAAAAGAGTCGAGAAAGGTTTGAAGATCAGTTTTCATGTGCTCGGTTCTTCCGGAGAACGTGGAAATGTGCCGTGGAAATGGAAAACCGGACGCCGTCGGACCACGATTGCTTAGGCGGGAAGCACTCTGGGTTCAATTCACGGATACTTGTAATCATCAGATTTATTTGTTTTGTTCCAACATGAACGCTGAAAAACTGTCAAGTTGTACGGACCACCTGCGGACTACGTTGAGTGCGTCTTCAAGTTCGAACGGCCGCCTGAGCGTTCGAACTGTCGTCTGCTCTTTCAAACGCTTCTGCTTGTCGTCTGCTCTTTTGGACGACACCGGCCCGCAGGCCAAAATGTTGGCCCGGTAACTGCGATAAGAAGTAAGTGCAGGCCTCAAAAGACTTAAGTTTGAAGGTTGGTAAGCAGGCTCGATGTAAACAGTAGATACAAGGAGACGTTGATCATTGTTACCAGTGGCCATCACCGACTTGTTATGCCTGATTCACTTGGTCCGATTCTGCTTACGATTTTCAGTATCGACGTCGACCATCTCAGCTACGGTTCACGGTTTTGCAGCCCGAGCGACGTCGCGACTGAAAATTGCGAGCGAAATCTCATCATGCGAATCAGGCTTTAGCGTACATTCTGCGGCGTCCACGCGGAATGAATCGCCGCATGTCACATTATTCACGCAAAGTATTGCGGTGTAACGAGCCTCGGTAATTTCGCTGAGGCCGCTCAAGTAGTCAGGCATTGCCAGGAAGACGTAGAATCAATTCGAACGCGAAAAAGGGCAGGAGGACTCACACCGACGCCGACAACATCGCATTCCAATGGTTTGTTTATGGGCGATGGCGAGCTTCTTGCCCACTCCACACTGCATCGCTCATGCGCGGCGCCGGTGGCGTCCGCTAGGGCGCTGCCGGTTTGTTTGTAAACATCAGTTGGTGTATAAAAGTACCGGTAACGGGCTGGTTCGCACAGGGGGAAAGTGGCCGAGTGGGCTAACACGTCTCAGCTCGGAGCGTGGAGCGAAAGCTTGTGCTAGGATCCTCTGGGCTCGATCCCCGCCGCCCCCGCCCGTTTCGATCTGGCCGAGTTTCGTACCGGCACGCGTTCGTGTAGTCACTCACTGCGTGATGCACGTTAAAAAACCCAGGTTTGCGGTTGATACTGCACTGGCTAAAGTCGCTTTTCCGTCGCCGACGTAAGATGATGGTACCTTACTGCTTTAGTTTGCAGGCACAAGTTCGCCTTCTTAAAGATTATTTTCCGCTTCACATTCATCTTCTATTTTTATTCGTGACAATATCACCCGGCTGCGATGCTGCGCTCTCGCAAGTCTTTTCAGCGGGCACTCTCACCGCCCACACACACAAACACACACATCTGCGTTTGAGTGAGATGCGTTCACTTGCGGCAGGTGGACGCAGAACCTTGCGAAGACGTTCTGAGCCAAGCTTGTACACACAGTTGCGTTGACACGCAGTCGACCGCAGTCAGGAGCCAGTAAGAACGCGCTTTCGCCGCTCGCAGCTCACCAATATAGTAAGCTAGATCCACGGCAGCGTGGCGGCAGACGGCGACAGCGTCGAGGTGCCCAATATTGGGGCTGATCGCCCTGCAGCCTTCCGCGACTTCTAACCAGCTTGAACTGTCGCAGCCTTGGAAAAACTTGCTGCTTGGTGTCCCCACCGCTCCCAAACAAGAAGAAAGCTCGTCTCGAAAGGGAACCGTACGCGCGTCGCTGACGTTGATGGCCGAGGGCGAGTGCGTGAAGCTCCCTTTCTTTTCTCCGGCTTCTAGTTGGTCTACCGCAACGCAACGCTTTGGAAAGTTGAGCCAGGCTCTGTTCCCTTGCGTCCCACTGCAGAGAGCTGCGCGAGCGCGCTTTGTAGCGCAAGCACCCACTTACTGCTTCAAGGACGCCGTCCGCGCTCAAACGCGTTCAAAGGCAAGGGCGTTTATGGGCATTCACGTGGAATTTTGGGCCCGCAACAAACACGAGCTGGACATCTCTAGCTTTTGTCTTCACGTAACAAGTTTAAGTGCGTAAACTACGTATACCACTGAGAGTTTTGAATAATTCTTGTACATCCACGCCTCCACTATACCGTGCGGGCGCGTCTTTGAAAGGTTGAGAACTTTGCAACTGGTTCCTGGGTCTGTCGTTTCCTTTAGATTGTTTTTTTCTTCGTGTTCACTAAGCGATCGGGACGTTGAATGTATTGTTGAAAACTTTAACATTGCCTCCTTGATGTTTTTTGACCGGTACGAACGAACAACAAAGCTTCGGACGCACCGAGCAAAACTGCGTCGCGGTTTAACACGCATTTTCGGACACCAAAAGTTTTGCAATCGACTGCAATTTTTATGAGGCGATTTTTCGAGAGATTCAGATCTTCTTTTGTCTATTATCAATAACGTGCAATGAATCACACATTCGGTGACGTTTAGCACACCAAGTAAATGTTACGCGAGGTAAATTTTAAGTCTTCTCGGATATATGGTAATAAAAGCTTCAGTCGATTGCATGGCATTTGTTGTCCGAAAAATGCGCGACGCCGACTGCAAGCAGGGCGGTAACGACTAGATCGCCACTTTCAAATACCTTCCAGTCCGAAACTCCAAACTTTCCTCACTTGTTTGCGGTGCAAGTTTGACGGGAGGTGTCAAAATAGGGCGGCAGATAACTTGAAAATAGCTGAAGACGTGAAAAAATATATATTTTCACGTCTTCAGAAAGTGGTGTCACAGACGTAAAAATAATAGTCATATCGTTTCGACGGTGGACATCGAAATAGTCACTTCCTCTTTAATATCGCGTGTGCTGAAACTTATAACATTGCGATTCAATGTAGCCAGCGATAGCTAGGACTGCTTATTGCATATAGTCTGCTTCAGTAAACATAAAGGGCCATCGTCACGGTGCTTGCCGTTTTTGTGCCCTTGCTGTCACTTCACGCACAAAAGAAAGCGCAGGATCTCATTCATTGCGCGTGATCGCTTTTAGCCCATGGAGGTAGGCAGCTTCTGGAGGTGATATGATGTAACCAGAGGTGAAGCGATAAGTGTGGAGGGACATGCCCCCAACGATGACCACGGCTGTTTTTGGTCACTCACGGGAGCACACGAGGTGTGACCAAAAGCAGCTGTGGTCATCGTTGGAGGTGTGTCCCTCCACAGTTCTGGCTCCGCCTCTTGCGGCGTCATGTCGCCTCCGGAAGCTTCCTACCCCACGGTTTAGCCGGTGACTGGAAACGCAAAAAGACAGCACTTGCCGTGACCATGCCCTTTTAGCCCACATTGGTCCTATCCCGTCGTAGCGACGGTTGCTCTAGAGATTAATGTGAAACTGAGCATACTATACTTGGTCTAATCCTACGATTGACTAAAGGCTAAAGCCACGGGCCGCCAGGTGCAATCACGTTCCACGCTAAACTATGACACGCTTAGCATTGATTAGGTTTGGACGAATAATGCTCCGAATCCAAAAACGCTGCGTCCTTTTTATAGCTTCGACACTGCAAAGAGCCAGTACGTCGTGGCTTTCTTTGCAATGTAAAATTGTTGAGTCACTGACTGCTCGATCCGAACCACTGTCCGCCCAATCGCATCAGTGATCCGAGACGCGGGCACCGATACGTACATCGAAGCGAAATACCACGCAATGTCTAAGTGGCTCGTGATTGGATCTGGCGGTTCGTAGCTTCTGTCTTTAGTCCATCGTATGGTGAGACGAAGTATAGATGGTCGGTTCAACCGATATACATAGGTTTTATTTTATTGGATGCCGTATTTTTTAGATTTAAATGTTGTCATTGTGTTTTCGTAGATGATTCCAAAAATTATCGCTACATCCGACGAATTCTGCAAGCGACTGCTGCTGGAAGGAGAAAAGAAAGGTGCTGTTGAAGTTTCCGAGTAAGTCGCTGCCTCACGTGCGATATGGAACGTGAATTATTGAAATATATAAATTAGATGTTTATTATATTGACTGGACGCGTCCCTTCATAGACAGGCACCTTCAAGTTTTGCTTTGTTGAGGAGAAGCTATGTACTGCTCGCCCAGTTCTTTTTGAACATGTTAAATAATAATCGAGAAAAAAGTAACATTGTTTAATATAAAACTCTGTATTCAATAAAGTGTGAGCAGAAAGCAAGTAACTATTTTTCGTGGGGATATAAGAGGTCCCTTTAAACGTACACAGGTTCCCCATATACACAGATGGCGCCAAAAAAACAAATTGTAATGGAACGTTGGTATGTTCTAAACTTTCTTTTTGTGTTGTCGATAACTGCAGTGCGTGACAACAACTCTTAGACTGCAGGTGAACATACCGTGAAACAACCACTTATAATGCCTGATAGTCTACAGAACAAGTACGCATATACTTCAATGTAATCATAATTGTGTGAACAAGTTGAAAAAGAAGAGAAAGTATTTACGTGATCTGGATAAATGGGCCGCGATGTCTTCTTCTAAACTAACCTGATATATTTCGCTTGCAGGATGTTCGAGGCATGCGCCATGGATACAACGGCAGCCCTGGTCTACTCTCTTGACTTGAACACCCACGAAAATCTCGACCATCCTTTGGTAAAATGCTGCAAGGGATTTTTCGGAAACCTGGGTGGATGGAAGATGATCTTGTTGTGTGAGTTTTATTTAAATCTTATATATGCCGCCCGACAATCGTCAATATTAATATAAAATAACGGATGGATGAGTTGAGAACCCGATTATCATGTACTGCTTCAAGAGCCTCTTTAACTTTAAACATATTGTCCGCTCACGAAGAAGATAAAAGTAAACAACTGTGTTCAAAAACTTATTTCTAGACCCCTCTAAGTGCCGAAGTGACTTTAATAAAATAATTCTGATATGCTTTTCATTATAACGTTTATATTTACCCGCTTTTTTGAAAAAAATGTTTTAGCATCAATCTGGAACCGATACGCTGTTTAGAATAACCGGCTCCTTATTAACGCAGCTTGTTTCTATTATCTGAAGAGGCGCAGTTGGGTCCCACACGTACGTTCTTAGTGTCACAGGGTGCACGTCTTTATATTCCGAAAGCTGGAAATGTACGCGAGGAAAAACGTTATTGAGCATGTTTTAGTTAGCTGTAGGAGAGAAGAAAATAATTATTTTAAAGCCATGTCATTTTACGTGAGGAGAGGGCAAATAAAAGCAGATGGGTAGGTACTAAAGTTTTTACACTCTGGTGTTTTTTAGTAAACGTTCTGGTGGCAATGCATTCGATGCTCAGAAGCCTAGCAAAGCGAGGCAGAAAATCAACGTCTGCACTCAGCGATAAAAAAAAGAAAACTTATCATGAAATATGTTGTTTGGTGGTGGATTTCGAGTTGACAATGAAAAGATTCCAGGCTTTGTTCTCATTTCCGGCCGAGAAAACAAAAATGAAATAACTAGAATCTGCAACCAGAGTCGAAGGAATACGACCGACTTTCATATTGAGCGCTCCTATCAGGCTGTAGCGCCACGGAAGACTCGTACGGTACTGATTACAAGAAATCGATTTTTAATCAAATGAATCGGTGGGCTAGAATTGGTTAAACAGCGCTCGTCCTATTGTCCACTTCTCTACTACTCATCCTCCTTTGCGGTGTTCGCGTCCGTAATCAAATTACTTGTTGGAGTAATTTTTGTATTCATTCGAACACATTTATATATGAAGCAACCACGAGACTTCTCTGGTTACTTTTGGGAGTACTAAAATTGCTTTCGACCGTTATTATATTCCATTTACTTTTCTATATTTATGGCGTCCTGTTTGAACAAGTTTCCTACCAAAGAATTCTCGAACTTAAGTCTCCAACGGGAGGATATGGTTCACCAAAAATTGTGGATTACGAAAATGTGTAGTTTGTAATTCGTTGAGTCTAATCCAATAATAAAGAGTACAAAAGACCCGTCTTCGAACCGCCCGAAAAATCTGTCGTTCTGAGAACCCGAAGTAATTTGGAAAAGTAACGGTTTTCCTTTCTAAGAAATGGTCAATTACTTTTCGTCTCGAGTAACCGAGTAATCTGATTGAGTACATTTTGACCGATAGTAATTGCGATCGCATTACTTTTCTTGAGTAACTACAATGCTACGCCGCAGGTTATTTAAACATTGGAAATAGAGGGGGGGGGGGGGGCGAGGCAGTGATTGATTGAACACTAGCACCAGTCTAATTAATGCTGGCATAGCCTCGCCGTGTTCCATCTGTGCCTCGAGCTGGCTTCCGATAGCTGACGTGAAACATTCAGCACTCCCGTGTCGTTTTCTCGGAGGTGTTGCCTACAGGCTACAGCGCACTGAGAAATTAATCTGCCTGTTTATTACTACCTACCCCCCCCCCCCCCCCAGGAGAAGAAAAAGAAAAACGGGTATGTGTTAATATGAGCTATGGTAACTGCCAGCTTCAAGGAATGGAAGACGTGGCGAGTCTCGAGCAGATGATTATCACTGAGCAGCCTATGAGATTTCAGCATTAGCAGATAAGAACGTCGAAGGACAAGTTACAATACAAGAAGCGTGAAGATGATAAGCAACACTCTACGTTTATTAATCAGTCGACGAGTAAACACAATTTTGGCGAGCAATTCACTCGTGCAATTCTTTTTCATCTTAACACGCAGTCACCATGTCAAGAGTCTTCAAACTACTTCCGTTTGAGTGTCCCAGCAAGAAGGGCACCGAATACGTCAAAGAATTTACGAGACATATGGCGCATCAGCGCTGCGTTTCGAAAGAGGTAACGTTAATTCGTGTGTCGTGCGCATCAATTATCCATAGAGTCCATATTATAAATCCGCAGGAAAATGTCCGCACTGTTAGTCACGCATTTCATCCGCCTCCGAACGGCGGGAAATAGAAAACAGACGTCGGTGGCGCCAGGGCATCCAGCTAGATTGCTGGCGAGGCTTTCATGGACGCTGAAGGAAAGCAAAGTATCACTCGCAATGTCGGTACCTGGTCTTCTTATTGTCGCTGACAGTTGGTGGGGCTTTTTGGGTTCGCGTTTCTAGCTTTGTGATTTGTTCTTCGGCGTTTTCAACGGCGAATTCCTCGATCTCGTTGGCCGAGAAACGATTATAAAATCGTTTGGGACCAGACGTGCTCGGACCACACCCTTGGCTATTAGTAATTCAGCTGGTAGCGACTATCCGAGTAGAGAGTGAAGGAGATGAGGAGGAGACAATAGGGGACATCAGAACACCGAGCTCTGATTGGATCGATTAGTGGGTACACCTAAGGCTAGCTGGCTGCCTTTGTCGTTACTGCACTCGTCCAACGCGGTAGAGCACGGTACGACGGCGTCTGGCGTCTGGCTCTCGCTCGAACCGTTCGACGACTGCAGTGGAGACAAAGGCAGATAGCTTTAGATGTACCCACTAATCGTTCCAATCAGGGCTCGGCGTTCTGCCGTCCCCTCCTCGCCTTCTCCTCTTCCACAGTTTCACGGCGCATAGCTTTGTTTTACAAGTGCAGACAGGCGTCAGGCTTTGTGTAAAATATAACTAAAGTTGACGAGCAATTGCTGGACTTCAGCGCATCTATGCAAAACGATTTTGTTTTGTCACTTCTTTGTTTTCAGTTTTTTTTCTCTCGGCACCACCGATGTCAGCGCTTTCAAGTTGCCTCGCAGCACTTCCCCTTTTATTCCCTCCTTATAATTGCGAGAAATAAGTAACATTACTATGTTTGTCTTAAAGCCGAATTTTAGGGGATAAACAAAAAAGGGAACTACGCCAAAGATGCTCCAATAACCCGCTGACGGGCTCAGATCCTTCCTCCTGCGCCTTCTCATTGAACATAAGCCCATTGTTAGAGAGATCACGAGCTCACTGTTGACTGCTCAGGACAACTATGAACGGTATAACTATGTTACATGCATCATGTGGATCTCATCAATCTAACACAGGTTTGTCAACTGTAAAAAAGTAAACATATTCAACCCTTAGAGGACAACCATGTGACCGATGTCGTAGCATTCTGCGGTAAAACTTGACCAGTGCTGTAGGGACCTCCTTGAATATTTTCAAATTAATCAGGTGGCGTGAACTTTAGGTTGGTTTCAAAGAAGTTAATGACTTCATTATTTTTAATAGCAATTGTAAATAGTCAATGACAAGTATTCCATCAGTGGCAGCCATTGACCCTTTAATAACAAACATGATGGATAGCGTGTATTGACTACTATATATTGCCGCGCGTGCACCTGACCAAGTAGGCAGCGCGCTCGTGGCCTCAACGCCTTCAGAGTTTGAGGGCGTCTGTTGGGATCGTGTTCCGTGTGCTTACCTCGGGGTGCCACTAAACTGCTACCGAGAAAACAAATCTCATTGGTCGGGAGTCGCCACCGACCTGGACAGGCGCGCTTCCCGCTGGAAGCGGCGTGAGCTGTCCATTTTTACGCGAGCGACAGTGTGCAATATTTTTCTGAGTTCAAAGTTATGGTATGTCCTGCAGGTCCATACATTGTGCTCGCATGAATGTACAAAAGTTTCATCGTGTTTTCGCTACGTTTATTTGGAGATCCAATTGGGAGCGAATGAGGCGAGACAACCTTTTCCATCACGTGCTTCACGTTGGACTCGGACTCACGCATCTCTTTGTGAGACAGTTGGTAGCGCGTTTCCTTTTTCTGCGGGAGCAAGAACATCCTTTTATTCGTACACTGTTTCAAACATAACTGTCTCCTTTTTTGCCGTCTTTCCTTGTGTCATCCCATGGGGGCGAACCAGGCAGACTTGTGGGATTTAAGAAAGAGATGGTTGATGCCGTGCTGTTTTTGTCTGCCCGTTTTTCTTTTGACTACCTGTCAGTCGTCAGTAAGAAAACGCTTGCGCGTGATTTGTTGATTATTTTGTTTCCAACCCCACTGTACAGAGCTGTCGAGAACATTGGGGGCCAGGATGTGCTAAAGCGTGTCAAGCGCATGTGTGCCACCGTCGGTCAAAACTTTCTTTTTCAAGTTGCATTCTAATACACTACCAGTCAAGGTGTGGTTAAAGGAAAAAAGGTGTTGATGTGCCGTGGACGGTGGACTGCATTTTATGTAAAAAGCCTGAAACCATCGAACACGTATTTATTCTTTGCTGGGACGCGGTATTTTCTTTGGGATGTGCTCCAGCGCACATTGAAGGAAAAGTTGTGCATCACCCAATCTGGCATTCGTTTTATGAACATCGCTAGTGATGATGATGTGGCTTATGACATGTTTATGTTACTAGGATTGTGTAGCATTTGGAGGTCGCGCATGGCTGTCCGTCATGCAGACCTCAATGCAAAAGAGGTGCAATACTACTTTTTTAATTTAGTAAAGCCAGTGCATAGTGTTTTTTTTCGAATTGTGAGCCTAAACCCGATTGGCTAGGGATTTCTAGTCCTCTCCTCGAGATGCGAGGGTTTTAATGTACTCTACAAAAAGGAATTGTCAGAGCTTTTTAAAATGATTTGACCGTTTTGCTTTCTCATTGAAATAAATATATATAAAAAAGCGCGCTCGGTGCATAACGGTTATCGCGCTTGCCTTCCACGCAATAAGCCAGGGTTCGATTGCCTGGCCGCGGGTACACATTTTTGTAGACTCTGTAATGTGATGTTTCGAGAACCGTGTTGCTTGTTCTAGGTCAGAATGTTCTACGCGCCGAATCTTCTAGGCCGATTGTTCCAGAAGGCCACGCGTTGTACAAAAGGCTGCGAGCCGGAGTCAGTCTCGCCCCAGCGTCCCATCATGCTGTTACGCCGACTTCGACGCCCGCGACGCTCTGTTGTTATCTTCTGTTTCATTTTTATTTTGGACACAAGTTCGCCCCATTAAACCTTTCATTTTCCTCAGTTATTGTTCGTCACCTCGTCATTCGTGAGAATATTCCCATGACTTATATTGTCCCATTTGACATTTTGCGTAGACGGCAAAATAATATTCTTGGGTATTGTTTCTCCAGAAATTTGAGGATGTCCTTCAACTCTGCCTCGATGCTGTGATGAGTGGACGGAGCCCTGACAACTTCAAAATATCCGGTATGCAATTTTATCTCGACATATTTAAGCGCCTTTAATACATACGCTCTTGGACAAAGCAAACTGGAACAACGAAGCAACAATCGACAGATACCAGTGGCCTCGCCCGGAGGCACGAAATAAATGACTGATGTGCTATGAAATTACATATTCCTGGCCGTACTAAACCCGTCCAGGAGAGTGCGAGGGAAGCGCGCAGCCAATTGTGCTAATTTGACAGAAGGTTTGTTCGCGGTGTCATCATTCACATTTGGAATTAGAATTGGGCAACACCCTATAATATCAAAATACGCATAACGACTTTAGAAATTAATACTTTAAGCTCCCGCGCATTAGGCGAGCTTACAGAGAGGGTTATTTCCCTTGCCAGTTCGTTTGATTTTACTGCATGCCCTCCATATACAAACCCGCATCAAGCAATCTTTGGCGGTCACCGCGTTTAAGCATCGACTCTTGCGCGAAGCGTGTCATTCATAGCAGAGTCCACGCCCAAAGCTTACACGGTGTTCGTGTCCAATACATTTTAGCCCGCGTCCAGGCCGAACGCCCACGCAGCACTCCTGTACAATATTTCACGCTTAGCGCGCGTGCCCAAAATACGGCGGTCTCAGATAATTGGCGCTGCAGCTACTGGATGGTGCCGACTATTAAAGACCGACGACAAGTTCGCGCTTTCCACTTTTCCCCCGCTTCCTGCTCTCCACCCTTCTACCCTGTCCACCGTTGCCTCTTTCCTTCTCCCCGAAAGCGAGGAGGATTTTCTGCCTTGCAGAATCTCGAGTCTGGTCGTCGGCCTTTAAGAAAAGAAGCTTATATCACAGGTCGTCGTTACTTCTCAGTGAGCGACTGCGCTGCGTCTCCCTCGGTAGTCCACGCGTCCCATTTCAGTTTGAAAACTCTATCAGCGTAGTTACAAGTTGATGTGGTCCTTATGCGACTTAAAGACAGTTCAGAAAAAAAGAAAGAGTAAGCAGGAATGACAAACGATATAAATTTTTTGGTGATCTAGTTCAGAGAAAATTGTGTTGTGATGGGCGATTAAACATCACCCCAAACGTCTCCAGCAGTAGGCCCTGACATTTGAAGTAGCTGGGTCGCACATTGTTTCAAAAAATATAAAAAGAACATCATGCAGGATGCGCTCCTCAATGTATAAAAAATTGTTTTCGTAACCCTACGAGTTCATGATGTCAATGCACCACAGATCCGAAAAGGGAGAAATCACCAACGGCTTGGAAATCTCTCTTTCGGGTCGCCAATTTCTAAGTCAGGGTCTCGTTCGATGCTTCAGGTTCGTCCAAACTCCAGAACTAGTCTGGCAGAGGAAAGTGAGAAAGCTGGTAAATTATAATGGTTTTATTATAATTGCTTTCCACAATCTAATATTGCAGAGACCCTCAACATTTCGCGCCGTCTACAATGTTCGTCAATCTCCGGTTGTTTCCAAATTTCACAAGTTGTAAAGCCTCGAGAGCAGGCGAGTGCCAAAGAACACTCGTTCATTATGCAAATTCAGACAATTCACACACCGTTAGCGAATGCTTCCAATGCGTGTCCACTTATTGTCCAAATATTTTTCTTTTAGAATCAGAAATAGAAGACATCGCTGCGCAATGCATGCTCTTCTTCATTGCCGGCAGTGACACCCTCACGGTAACGTTGATTTGGGCGGCCTACTGCCTCGCCTTACACCCGGAGTGTCAAGAAAAGGTTATCGAAGAGATCGACAATGCTGTAAAACAGGTAAATTCACAATTAGCATAAAGGATATACTCGTTCGAGCGTCCGAAAGAGTATAGGAACGATGATTACCTTCAAAATAAAAGGAAAGGAATAGTGAGGTTTTCCGTCTAGAAGCAACTAAAGCTATAGTAAAGCCCCAAGGTCCCCTGGGAAAGGGGCGTTTGTAATTACGTTAGGACAACAACCATTAATTTAAGACATCAGGAATAAAGTTTGTCTACCATGTAGCACGGAGTGACACCGGATGTACGAATAACCGATTGACGTTTTGTTTTTGTTTTTCTTTGTCAATTCTAAGAGCATCATCAAAACTAGTCGTCTGGTTGAGAGTGCTCTTTGGGGATCAAACCTAAGGATTAAACCTTGGCGCTTCCTTAACGCTATTTCTTTAGTAAACCTCGAAAGAAAAGAAAATCCGTTCTCGTGTTCACGTGAACCTTGTCGTGCAGCGCACGTTGTGTTCTCTAAAAAAAAAAATTCGGAAACATCATGAAATAGAAATCACTATCGAACAGCTAGATCGCTTAACTTTAATTTGTATATCTCGCATCCACTGAGCTGGGGCGTGGCAAGTGTCGTGCTTTTGACTACACGGCCTGCAAGTTCGTCTCCTTTTTGGCGCACCTCGTGCGCTTGTTTATCCCCGAACACGCCCACAGCGCTATTGTTTCCCGGCCTCAACCAATGGCGGTGCGCTCTTGTCATCGCGCGTTCGCTACGTGCGTTATCTACGTCGCCTTTTGATTGGCGTGCTCGTCTTTGCGTTCCAATGCGCAAAATATGCACTTTGGAACACTTGCTCGCCGTACTGTTCAGAGGCCATAATTATTGCGGCGATCTGAAGCCAATAAGAAAACCCAAGAATGCCATTTACGAAGCAGACAAGGGGAAACATAGAATGAAACCACGGCCTTGCATGTTTCTTGTAGAGTTCCAGATGAAGTGCCCTATTACGTTCAGAGAGATTGGGATAGAGCAAACATAGGCAAAAAGATCGGCCTATGTTTGTACTAGTTTTAATTTCTCTACAGGGTGTGCGCGCCACTTCCGGCCACCATGAAGGGGAGAGAGAAATACTTCCGGTTCTCCTATCTTTACCTCATGTTTGGGTGGGAGCGCGACAACTTTTGGTTCGCTAGCAAGCAATTCCGTGAGAGCTACACTCTAAAAATGCCCAGTGATCGTGCGTTTACGTTGCCGGTGAGTACCGGCACGAACAGAATGTCACAAGTGAAGTTATTTCGATTATCTCAAAACAAGAGACGCCACCGATGCCTCCCAGCCTGGATGATCGCAAAACGTTAGTATTGGCAGATGGTGCCACGACCTCCGAGATCCCGAAGTGCCGCGGCACGAAGGCTTCGTCCGACCGTCCCATGTACGAATGTAATTGCGCTAACTCCGTCGCTCGCCGCGAGGTCGCGATGTCCGGCCAGTCATAACAGAGGGGCGAGCCGTCAGCGTCGCAGGCAGAGATCTGCACTGGTACAGGCCAGCCCGCGGGCCATGGGCCGGGCTCGGGCTTCACGGCTACATTCATAAAGGGCCCGGGCCGGGTACGGGCCTTGCATTCAAGTCTACAAAGCGGGCCAAGCCGGCCATTATTTTTTTTTTAGCAGCATGTTCATTGGAAGCGTGTTCGGGGGTTGAGAGAGGAACCACAGTGGGGGAGGAACAGATGCTGAAGCATGTGTGTGTGTGCGTGTATATGTTTTTGTACGGTTTGGTGTGTGTGCTGCGAATGCTCTTCACTGGCGGCGCTGCGTTCCTTTTCGTCCCCGGCGGCGCCGCCATCATACCATCGCTTCTCCCCATCAACACGCACACATACGCGCCTACACAATGCGCACCCTAACCGGCGTAAACCATCTGTGCGTTACGAGTGCCTGCATCCCCGATGTGGGTCGTATATTGCCGCCATAATTTTTGCCCTAAACGTGCTTATAGTACAAGCAAACAACAATATGGCCTGCATAATTTACGCAATAAAAAGTAATAAAATATTAAAAGAAGGACGACACGAGGTCTGGACTTTTGTAGTATCAAACCTTGTGCTCAGTCTCAAAAATCTACGTCAAACAACGTGCGAAACAAAAAAAAAAAAAGAAAAAGAAAAGGAAGTACAGCCTGATTGTTTTCCTCAAGGAAATATAGTTTCTGTTTTGTTTGTTCTGTTCAAAGCTAAATTTTATAAAAAAATATTTGCGCTACAAGAGATGACCATTGGACAAAAAATTCTAGGATTGTAATGGCGAAGTTTGTACGGCCATTCCTGGTTAACATGGGCATGAGTATGACAGCCAGTGTGGCGTATCAAAAGAAACTGCTTGAAGCCTATGCATCGCAAAATACTTTGCGTCGAATCTAAAAATTCAAGGCTTGGAATATGTAAATAAAGCAGGTTGGAAGTCGGAATACCGAATAAACCAGGTTGGAACAAGGATGGAATTTATAGATAGACCAGAGTTATTTTCCTTGAGATCCCATTCTCTGTTTGCATATCAATTAACTTGCATCACAAAGTGCAAACCGGGATGCGGTGGTTTGTGCTAAATGTGCCAAAAACTAGACGTTTACAAGAAAACGTCCTACCTTTTGATTCAGTACCTGACAATTATCACGAAGTTTATAAAAGAAAATGGCGAAATCATTTCGAGGTGGTTGCATCTCACCGCCATAATGTTTTCCGCAAAGCCAGGGTCAGACTGCTTATACATCGTACAAAGACAGTCTGCAAACAGATTCGAACACGAATCACCACCAGATCTGTGTTTAGAATGCCGCGTGGCAACGAATTCAAAGAGACAACTGGCACGCGGCATTCGAACCACGGATATGATTGATATCAGCCGACTGTCTTTTGTTTGATGCATAATCAGTGTGACCCCGGCTTTAAAGGTGCTTCTAGTATAGAGGCAAACACAGCAATATGACTTCCATAAATTTCGTAATAAATAACAAAAGAATATTAAAAAAATGAAAGGCGTTTACAATCTCCTGTAACGCAGAATTAGAGCGCAGCTCTTGAGGAGAAGGAGGGAAGGGTACTGAGGGAAGAAGGTGGAAAGTCCCCCACTACTAAGATGCGTGTGGATCGACGTGAGCTTAAAGCAAGCCGCAGAAAATGCACATCTTTGGTGAGAGCATCGCGTGTAAATTTGGCGGGAATTTAGCGGGTCAATTTTTTCCCCTAAGCTTAGCGGGGAATGTCTTCTACTAGATTTAGCGGTGAAATATTTTCTGCTAAATTTAGCGGGGAATATTTTTCGCTAGATTTAGCGGGGAATTTTTTCCGCTAGTGACGTCACTAATGACGTCATCAGTGACGATGACGATGACGATGAAGTCATCACGATGACGTCACGTAACGTCACTGGGCGTCCATGTGACGTGACGTCATTGTCATCGTCACGGTTAACGTCGTCAGTGACCTCACCAGAGACGTCACACGTCCCATAATGCACCGCGCGGTTACGCCGACGGCGACGGCGACGCCGCTCAAGCCGGAAACGGGCGCCTAAGAGCTGCGCTCTAAAATTCCAAGGACACTTCAGCACTTTTTATGAGTTGTAAATGCAAAAGCATGAATATCGTTCTCCTGCTCCCTTAGTTCGTTTGCGGTGTACTGGCGTGGGCGGCCACGTTTTGCTACTGCTGAGGTTGCGGCCGCCGACCATATAGATGCCTCAGGCAGGGTTGTAAAGTACCTAGGTACAAGTAACTGGAAATCGGTATCTAGGTACTTTTGTTGTACCTGAGGTACAAACCTAGGTACTTTCATTTCTCGGTATCTGTATCTGTGTCTTAGGTACATTTTTCAGTAACTTGTAACTAAGTGAAGTTACTTTTTACAGGTACTTTTTTATTCACTTCATCAAAATGATAGAAACTATAAATCTTGAAGTATTAACACACTACCATGTGCCGTGATAGACGTTGAGTTGGGCACGACCTGGGAGGCACTGACTTGATCGAACGACGTTTTAGCGAACGAAGCCCCGTCCATGATTTTTCATCGAACGACGCTTTAGCGAATGGCGGTGTTCATTTGAGCGAACGGTGGATTAGCGATGCCGTTCAAGCGACACCAATTTATCGAATCGCTTCGGAACTACGTATAGGGAAAATAGCGACCTGCTTCCTTCATCTCAAGCCGAAATCGACTTCATTGCGTGTGTGAAGCTCCTCTGACAGCTATACAAGAGAAGAGATAACTTGAAAGATGTGCACAGTTTCTGTTGCCTGTATCTTGTCCTGATGGTGGCTCTCTTCTGCCATAAATACAATATAAAATATAATTGAAAATGAATTATAATTACAACCATAAAGAAATGTAACATCGCGGATATAATACAGTTTCCACTCAATAAATCGGACTCAAATTTGGCGGTTATCAAAACTGAGAAAGTTCCGAAAGAAAAAAAAAAGCTTATTTTTCTTCAAACTAGCGAAAGAAAGAAAAAAAACGAGGAAGCTTGAAGCCTTTCGCTTGATGTCGCAAAGGTTAGGTGCATATGCTCTCGACTCATGCGTTTCTTCATGCGGCCGACGTATTCTCGGCCCTTCGACGTCAGCGCCGGCTCATGTGAATACGGTTTTCCTTATTTCTCGCATTGACACCAATAAAGCACTTTTATCGAACTCGTTTTTGTGTTTATCCTTAGTATAAAAAGCTTTACTTCCAATATATATTCACGAATTCGGGGAAAATAAAGTATCTTTAAAGTAACTGTACCTGTACCTAGGTACTTTTTTAAGCGAGTACCTAGGTACGTACTTAGGTACCTTTTCGTATGAGTAACTGTAACTGTATCTTAGGTACATTTTTGAAGTAACTTTTGCAACCCTGGCCTCAGGCGCGTTACGTTCTCGGCGCCGAGAAACCGATACGTTCACAATATCACTCCTCACCTTTTGAATGTATAAGCAGTGTGACCCCGGCTCAAAAAATATATACTTCTAGTAGAAGCCAACACCACACAATGACCCCGCAAAAATTGCGTAATGATGAAAATATTAAAACAATGACAGCACCCAGATGAATATCTCAAATTACATAAGCATCACAACTCGTCTACATACTTCCCCAGAGCAGCTGTTCAGCCGTCCTACCACAATACACAAAAATCTTTGTAACTAGAAGTTGCAGTAACTGACGTAACAAGACTTTTTTTCTTGGGCTCTTCTCCTCGCGCCATGTAGACGATAACTGGGTCAAGAGCGCCTCCCAGCGAGAGACGCCGCTCTCTTCGTTTTTTCCGATTACGCCGTCTCCGCACGCATGGGACGGCCGGAAAAGCGTTCGCGCGTTTTGGGATCTTGGAAGCCATGACGGTGATAGACTATTTCGATGTGTTGCCGACAGATGGCGCAACGCGACAAACGCGGCAATGCAGCGCCGGCGCTGCGGCGTCTCGGTCGAGCATCTCCGCACAAGGATGAGCCATCACGGCACGTACAAATGCAGTGTGCACGGTGACCCGTGAAAGAAACATTGAATACCAAGGCCAGCAAGTCAAACACAAGTAAAAGTGTTAGCAGAGGCTCGCGTCGCGCTAAAGGAAGCGTAATATTCACAGGTCTCTCATGTTATCCCTAGACGACTTGAAGGCGAGAACCCAAGCGCCGATGCAAACGAGATAGCGAACCTCCGAAGACAGCGCGCTCTCTGACGACGCACTTTTGGCGCCGTTTCAATCGGCGCGTTAAGTCCGTGCTCCGAGCGCGAGAGTATGGCGCTCCTTTCATTAAATGGACAGGAGTGCCGCTTCAGACTGACACTCGAGCGCGCTCTACGTGCACCGAGTATTTCTCGGAGTGCGAGTGACTTTTCCGCGCTACGTGACGTCGCGCAAATATACAAGATGGCTGAGCTGTTGTTGAGACCGTCAAGACGAAAGGCGTAGCCGGACCGCTGCCCCTTTTCAGTTGATTAGTGCTTAATCCAGCAGGTAAACACGATTTGATTTGAAAGCCAAGACAGCAATTAGCGTTGCGGAAAAGGTTTCTCGTGCATCTCGCCTGGAAACAAATTCATCTATCAAACGGTAGAATGGCGATACCACAGCCACAGAAAAGTTGTCGAGGCGAGGAGACATTCGAACCGCTGCCCCTTTTATAATGCTTAGCCCAGCGAATAAAGATACTTTGAATGGAAAGCCAAATCACCAGTGAGCGTAGCAGGGAAAGGTTTGGTCATGCATCTCGCCTGAAAACGAATTGACGTGCTATCTATTGAACGACGGTGTGACGGTATCGGCGTTGCACATCACGATTTCCGTCTCGCGCTGCAAGAAGGAACCACGAAATATCTGACAAGTTTGAGGGTTTCCTGCATCAACAAGCGGGTTCAGGAATGTTGTTTTTCATTTAAATATGAGCAGCATGCATGGTAAATAAACATTTCGGCCAAGGTAACTTTCCACATATGTGCTCGAAAACGAGTCTTCAAATCTTCCAGGAATATTAAAACGCTCGAAGAAACTTCCATAACGTCGCCGTCTCTTTTACTTTACACCCTGCCGCTCCACAGTGGCCTTAATAACCGCATGGACGAAATCATTTCGGCTTCTGGCATCCGTATCCACGAGATGCCGGGTCCGCTTCGTGACCGTGCGGTCGGAAGGAGCTCGAGCGGCTCGTCGTAGGTGTGGCTGTGTCGCACTCCTGTACGCCAAGCGCCGTTTAGCTGCGGCTCGGAGTATGAAACTCGGAGCGTCGGAGTGGAGTAAAAGAGAGCGGACTTAACGCGCCATTGGTTACTTTTGTTTTGGTACCTTTCGTGTCGCCGACGTGTGTTCGTACTTTCGTATCGCCGACGTGTTTTCGCTCAAGGACTTTGAAGGTCAACTGAACGATAAGAAGTATAGTTTCGCCTTATAAAAACCTTCCTGAAAATATTCCGCTAAAACCAAGACCGGCTCGGCGACCCTTACGGGGATGCTGGGCGCTATCTTTGGCCCCTGGCGGGAGGAAGGGTGACGGAACGCCGATGCTCCTGCCGTTCCCGAAGTGGTTGAACGCCTTCGGGATTTCAAGGTTTTAAGTCATTCCTTGGGTATACGGACCAGGCTAGTCAAATCAGTGGAGTCCTTTAAAGGGCAACTCCGCTCAATTCCGAAAACATTTAGGCTTACATGTGATTCCATTTCACAAAGCACTACTAAACAGCTCTACGTCTTCGGATTCGCGAAATGTGGAATATTATTTGTGTAATCTCAATTTAAACATCAGCTGATACCGAAACCGAAACTTCGGTTGCGTCAGGCAACATTGATCTCGTGTCATCAGAGTCATGGCCACGTCACGTCGAAACACGTGGTCTTGTGACGTTCGTGGGGGCGAGGTACAGGGACACGCGACGCGGGCAGGTCGCTTCGCATGTGCGTGGACGGTGATGGCCCGGGGAGAGGGGGAAGGGGAGAACACGAAAGAGGAGAGGGGGAGCGGAGAAACCGGACATGCGATAAACGCGCAGGGCAGCGCAAACTAGCGCATCCGCGTTACGGTGATCACGTGGACGCCGTAGAGCCAACACCGGGGAGGAGAAACTCATGACGTCATCGTTCAATTTCGCTCTGAGAAGTAAAAACAAACAAAACGTGAGAATGACGTAGTCATGCCTCTGACGTAGTGGTTCAACGTTTGCCGCTCCAACTCCGTCGCATTGACTGCGCTGACGATTGCGCCTCACGTCGCACGCTAGAGTTGGCAGATTTCGGCGACTCTGGCTCATTTGAAAGTTTGCTGGCCAGTTTATTAAGTATATAGACGGAATTAGATCGTAATATTTGACATGGGGTCTTCCTATATGATACTGAAGAGGGCTGCATAGTTTTCTAAATATCAAAAATGAAGCGGAGTTGCCCTTTAAGATGAGCCTATAGCTTCGGTAGATTTGTCATTTCATGAGGAACAAGTCCTTTTCTTTTCACAGGAGCAGAAAGGGATGTGATCCCGTATAAGTACATTTAGGAGGTACCGCAGTAGACCATAGCGGTGAGACTTTCAAAATGGCAACTGCACTGAAAGGGTCAGAAACAAGCAAAAACAATAATGACACCAAGTAACGTATATCGACATGATTAAAAAAATAGCGCAACTTGACAAGGACAACAAAGAAGGCACACGTACAACAGGACTGGCGCTTACTTCCAACTAAGTTTATTTCATCATCCAGCCAAGCAATATACCATCCCCAGCCATGTTGGCTGGGGATGGTATCATATTGCTTGGCTGGATGATGAAATAAACTTAGTTGGAAGTAAGCGCCAGTCCTGTTGTACGTGTGCCTTCTTTGTTGTCCTTGTCAAGTTGCGCTATTTTAATCATGTCAAGTAAGAACCAACTAGCCCAAACCAAAGTCGTGTTATAACGTACTCCCCCGATGTTCAGTTTGTTTTGCTTACCTCACACACACCTATGTAACATTTCACGGGAAACAATTGTTTTCAGGTTTTAGTGAAATTCCCGCGAATACTCGCCATCCTAAGTATTCACCACCAAATACATACTATCGAAGCAGAAAAAAGCACAAGTTGTGGCAATGCCTATTGTCTTACAGTGTTAATAATATCTGTATCGCCTGTACATTTGTATTACATGCTTCTTCAGAAGCAAACTGCTTTAACAAAGCTATAGTTGTATACTTGGATAGCTAGATTAGGAAAATCATTACAGAAATAGATGGGCTACTGCGTATGGCCTCGTGATTGCGAAAATGCGAAGAGCGCGCAAGATAAAGAAATCATTTTTGCGTGGTTACAATCATGGAGAACGCATTACATAAATAATGCATGCACGGTACACCCAGCACAAGAATGGCGTCACAAATCTCTCGAAATGCCCATATCTGGTGCCATCAACGAGTCTTTGCGCTTTGCACACACCCGACTCACTGTAAGTGTGCTCTCTTGGCAGCGCATAAACTGTAAAATGAAGAAAAAGAAAGGAGCTCGCTTGAGGAGCAGGCAGCTTGTGGAATTTCAATTGGCGGGTAAGAATCCCAGCCAAGATGTATGCAGTCTCTCAGAGCTTTAATACGACGAAAGACCCCTGCAACTTAATACCGTAGGCGATTTCGGCGTGAATGAGAGGTTCTTCTCAGCACTTCCTTTGTTGGAATGAACAATGTCTTGCAAGGAACGCGTTGTTGCTTTCGAGGTGACCTCAAAAGTAATATTTATACGTGTTTATCTTTCAATGACTCAACGCCCAAACAAATGATAATTATGAACACCTCACCAGGGCAAACCCGAACAAAAACGTTTTGTAGGAACTTTTTTAGTGCATCACGTTTTAGAGCGCAGCTCTTAAACATTCCGGCTTGAGCGGCGTCGCCGATCGCCGTCGGCGTAACCGCTGAGGTCATCCGCAGGTCACGTGACCCTCAAGTGTGACATCCGGGGTCGCGTGAACCGTTGAGGGATTGCGTAACCGCGTCACGTGAGAAAGAACACCTGTCCGCGGTCACGTGACCGGGGTCACGTGACCCTGCCGATGACTGTGAGGAGTCGCATGACCCCCAACGGTCACGTGACCACCGAGGTCACGTGGCCCGCACGCTGAGGGTCACGTGACCCTGGGGACCGGCGAGCGCTCGCACGTGACTCTACGAGGTCGACGTGTCCCCGGTCACGTGACCCCCTCCGCGAGTCCCCGCTGGCCCCCGAGGCTGCGCTGACCCACATCCCACCGTTCTCGAGAGTTCACAGATGGTTAACACCGCCCGGACCATCAACAACAGTCCCAGCACGAGGTCGCGGTAGACGCCCGAGGTCACTGTGTGTCCCCGGCGGGTGCACGCTGGGACCCCACCGTCGTAACACGCGCCTTCGCGACGCCCTCCTCAAGAGCCTGTTTCGCATCTGATGTCAGGCGCTCGTGAGGAGTTGAAAACAGCTTTGGTTTCATGCTTTTGATGTTTAATTTTTACAGGTCCATAGCGATTTAAAAAGGCTCTAGCCATTCTAAGTGGCCAGCGCTTGGTAACGGCTTCTGTATTTGGCTAGGCGGGACACTGGGGATGAAGGAATCTCCTGGGAAATCTAATGGCTCATTAACAAAAAACCTGCTAATTACCTTTTTAAAGAAATCCGTTAAGGGCTTCAAGCTGTAATCGTCAGAAGGGGGTGACAATCTTAGCAATCGTCACCTCCTTCAAAGAATGCAAAACGTCTGGCGCTCGGACTATAATCGAACACACAATTTATCACGACGAATTTCATCCCAGTCCGGGGTCTGAAGGAGGAAATATGCTTTGACAGGTGCTCGAAAAAGAACCAGAACCTATACAACGTCGTCGTTTTGGCACACGTTCATTCACTTGTGCCGAAACTACGTCTCAGGAGGACCAGCTCAGGAGTAATTCGCAGTTGATAGTCTTCTTCCTGCTGAAAGTGCCTAAGAATGTTTCTGAAAGTGCCTCACTGCAGGTGGTAATTTAATGCTCCCAGTGCTCTCGCGGATACATTGTACACTATTTTCCGGGCTGTAGTTCGCGGACCATACATATTTTTAGACGTTGAAAAATTGAGGCTATGCGGACTATCTGTGCGTGCGGATTATACAGGAATTTTGTTTTTCAAGATCGTTCGTTACTACGACACGTCACGGATTTTGTGAATGAAAGAGTGTATTAATGATGACTTATCTATAATACCAGCTTCTTTGTCAGCTAAGAAAGCAAGACAATTGTCGAGGTGTGCCATGTATAAGAATAGTTTTGTGTCTACTAAGCACCAGGTGCAGAGTATGCACGGCATGCGGAGTGTGCACCGGGTGTGGACTATCTATGCAAAAATCATTTATTTCTGACCCCAGATTTGCTTTTGCGGACTATACACCGGGTACGGACTATAGCCCGGAAAATATGGTAGACATGCTAATCCGACAGGGAGAAAAACATTGGGGGAGTAAATTTTACGTTTACAAAGGAATTAGAGTCGAGAGTTAAAAAAATCGCAACAAAACCATTTCATTAGTTTTATATCCCGTCTTTTCTATGAGCGCAGCTCTTAGGCGCCCGTTTCCGCGTTGAGCGGTGTCGGCGTCGCCTTCGGTGTGACCGCGCGCGTTGCATTATGGGGCGTCACAGTTTCTCCTCTAAATTTAGCGGGGAAACTGCATTGGTGTTGAGGTAACGAGGCGTCAGTTTTCCAGCTAAATTTAGTGGGGGAGCTGTGGGAGGAGGAGAGGGTATGAAGGAGAAGGAGGGGGAGAGCGTACGGAGTAGGAGTAAGGAAGGGTACGGAAGAGGAGGTGCTGAGGGTACGGAGGAGGAGTGTACGAAGGAGGAAGAGGACAGGGAAGAGGAGGAGGGTGCAGAACCAACATGTGAGGAGAGTGATCTATATATCTCTCTCTCTCTCTCTCTCTCTCTCTCTCTATATATATATATATATGTATACATATTTCTTCCTCAAACTGTTTAGCAGGGTATATCGCAAAATCAAAATACCTCTAGAGAAGCGCTCCAATTTCGCATTACAGAGATTCGCAAATTTCTTCCATTTTTTCCTCCCTCCCTGTGTGTGTGTGTACACTTTTTAAAAAGAAACTTTTACTTAATGTTCTTGAATAAAAGCTGGAAACCGCCTAGAAAACTGAATCAAGAACGGTCTTTCGTGGAGTTTCATTTTATATATTCAAGTATCGTTGTTAAATTTAACAGAAGTAAAAATAAATAATTTTATTACGGGGAGAAAATGCCGTTTACAACTCCCTGTAACGCCGAATTGGAGCGCAGCTCTTGAGGAGGAGGAGGGAAGGGTACTGAGGGGAGGGTATGCCCCTCCTTTCTCCTCCTCCCCTCACGGGGGTTACGTGACCTCGGGGGGGGGGGGGGTCACGTGACCTTACGATTACGCCGACGCCGACGCGGCTCAACCCGGGAACGGGCGCCTAAGAGCTGCGCTCTAAAATGAAAGCCGTTTACAACTCCCTGTAATGCCGAATTAGAGTGCAGCTCTTGAGGAGGAGGAGGGAAGAGTACTCGAGGGGAGGGTACACGCCTCATCCCTCCTCTTCACCTCGTGATCCTGCCTGCTACTCCTCCCCTCCTCCCTCCTGGTCCTCCTCCTCCCTCTCCTTCCCGGGGTCACGTGATCCTCGGGGGTCACGTGACCTGGGGGATCACGTGACTTTGGGGGGGGTCACGCGACCTCACGGTTACGCCGACGCTGACGGTGACGGCGACGCCGACGCCGACGCCGCCTGCCGGAAACGGGCGCCTAAGAGCTGCGCTTCTAAAAAAGTGAACCGATTGCCGCGGTTCATGCTGGAATCTTCCTGCCACCCTTATCTGCAAAGGGCGTCGTGAGGTAATCGTTAGGCGTCGCGACGCCATCGTAACAACGTCGTGACATCATCAAAGGCGTCGTAACGACATTGTCAAGGTCACTGTTCGTTTTTTCTTTCCTTCCTTGCCTGCGCTCAGCGGGAAGCAAGGGCGCCGGGTGGTGCTATTGCGAAAGTTTAAGTTGCGATTACATCCCTCATAGTTTTAACATAAAAAATATATATCCAGTAGTTTTAGGTTCTATTCAGGGTATTGAACCGAACCCAAACCGTAAACCGCAAACCGAAAAAAAATACCGCTATTTTCGCGCGAGCCGGAGAGAACAGGAAATCTAACTGGATTTCTTGCCGGAAACTTGATATCCAGTTTGCAAACAGTTGTCCGCAAACTGGATTTCAGGTTATCAGCAAGAATTCCAATTAGGTTTCCTGTTCCATGATCCAGTTAGCGAAACCTTATACTGTTTTTTCCGGCAGGGCAGCAGAAAGCTCTTTAACGTTCCATTATCAGGTCCTCACTTAACGGTCGTGTTCATAATGCAGAAAGTTCGTCTCGAGAACGCAAAAGAAATGAACACAGTAACTATAAATTCTCCGGGATTTCTGGTCTTTAGTATTTCTTTAACAGATGCCCACATTCGTCCCATCCTTTCCTTGGGGACCGGAAATAATTCATCACAGAACTTTTATCACTAAAACATAGCCAAATCGTAGGTAATGAAAAGTGACCAATTAATGAGCCTGTTTGTTGGCAAAACTGTGAGTTTGGCTTGTTAGTTTTTTATTTAAGACTCAACGGCAAAAAGAAAAAGAAAAAAAAAGGAAAACAAGGGCAAAGATAGGTATAGAAAGCACGCCTAGTGTTGGCTATAGATTCCGGATGTTCTGACCCAATGGATGTTCTGGCCATAAGCGTTGTCTATACCTCTCTTTGTCGTTGTATTTTTTTTTTGGCATTCATTTCGAGATTTGTTTGGTGTTTCTTGTCTTCAATTTTGTAGACTTTTGTGCAATTTACTTTAGACGCTTTGATATCATTGTACAATTAATAAGATAAGGAAGCGATACAGAGGCCGATGGATATTTTAGGACCTGCACTAGTCGTACCACAGTGGCGCATCTCATCTGCTTTTAAAATAACTCAGCGGACATAATAATCTCTCCGAAAAAAATGTCTAGCACTGAGAAGCGGAGGAGGGATTCAATCAAGTTACAGCTACAAAAAACAGCAGAACAGCTTCGATCTTTGGTAGCAGAAACAGCAAGGACCGAAACGTTTCCCCCTCAGAAACGCAAACATCAAGACGCACAGCTCTTCTGAGCATTGCTTTCAATCATTGAATTTTATTTCCTCTCCATCTGAGAGGGAAAGTCAGAAAAAAAAACAAGCAGCATGTAGCTACTTGACGAGGCCCCCGCCACCCCCTTTACATTCGCAGAAGAAACACAACATATGAGGGAATGAACAATTTAACATATATAGAGATAGAAACTCGCCCTCCAGGTGCGTTGTCGTGTTTTGTTTCGTTTCTAAACGAACGGCGGATGGCAAACGCGCCTTGTGAGTTGCCGCCTGTCTATTCAGACTCTCAGGCCATAGCCTCCTATATACTGACAAGGCCTGGCAGATCACTACGAGAAGTGGCCGCCGAAATGGAAAAGACAGAGCGGCAGACAACGGATGAGCGGAGATCCAAGTGACAGGCGCCCCGCTGCGGAAGACGCCGAGACGCAGCATCTCGCCGCTGCCGCGAGACGCTGCGGCGAGACGCGAGGACCCGAAAGTGTGTTTCGAGTCCTCGCCGCTGCAAAAGCTGTGCACTGACGTCCAGGTTCACCGAGAAATCTCTCTTGATGCTCTGTGCTACCAGATCCTCGCGCTTGAAATCTGCGAACGGGCACCTTTGGCTCCATCGTCGAACTGCCAGGCTTTGCGACGAAGCTCGTTGCTTATGCTCAGCTTCAACATAAGATGAACCGCGGCTAATCCTACGAGCCATCCTCAGAATTCATCGTACAAAGATACTTCACGTTCCGCGCGTCGCTGCTCAACCGGGAATATAGGCTCTTAGCACTGGATATGCTAGGCGAGCTGCTAGCGTCCGCTGCGGTCCACCTTAGCGGGAAATTCTGTGCCAGTGTTCTCTCTTACTTGCTTTTCTGCGAGGCCCTCGGCTCGGCGGTTCGGCTGGTTTGGTCCTTGGGAGGCCGCTTCAACTCCTCCTCAGTTCTTCATTTGCGCTGGTTGCGCTGTGACCGCTGTGGCGGATTGTTGCCCCTGTTCAGTGGTCTGTCAAAGACGCGGCCTTCAGTTCGTCATGTTTGATGCCGTCTGGCTCTGGAACGAAATGATAAGTGCAATGGGGTGCGACCGAGCAAATCCTGTTAGAAGATTCTTCATCTATGACATCGTCTCCAACCTGTCATTGTGCCAAATCGGAAACCGCCGGCAGGCTCTTTCTGTAGATCATGGTTTAAACTTGGAACGCCGCGTGCAGCGGCACCACAAAAGTGAACATGAGCAGCTGCTACCGGAGAAAGCAGCTGAGAAAGCTGCGTCCTCGAAGCACTCGGCTGCAGACAGTCACGAACAGTCTACGGCAGCAAAGGTGAGGCAAGTGGATATACGGAACATGCTCCGACCGACAACGTCACAGTCGCTGTTGCTGGACATGACCGAGGAAACTATAATGAGAGGCTGCGTCGAGCAAGTGACAAAGAACTGGACGGCCATTTCGCCTCGTTGAGGACACTGGCTTTCGCCTGATCATCGACCCGGTTCATAAAAGCCTTGGGCAACAAGCGTGCCACAAGTGCTGCAGGGGTAAAGGACAGAGTCCGGGAAGATGCTAGGATGATGCGCGAAGGAAGAGGTTTGTCCTTGAAAAACCGCATGTTTTCGTTGAAGCTCGACTGCGCATCGCGACTGGACCGCTCCCTGCTGGGAATCAACGTGCAGTATGCTGAAAAGGGAAGGTTGGTGCTCTAGCCATTGACCAAGAGAGAACTCACTGAAAGGCACACGGGGCAACATCTGAGGTCCGAGGTAGTAGATGCACTCTCTCGCTTCAATCTCAACGTCAGACATAGGTATACAGCGTCACGACAGACAACGGTGCCAACATGGTGAAAGCTGTGCGTCTCCTCAGTAAAATGAAGGAGGAATGTTCTGACTCCGAAGAAGAGGTCGGCTCCAGGGACCCTGAAGTTGAGTCCCACGCTCTGCAATCTCTACTGGAGAATCTTGAATGCGCACTCTCTGATGATTCCGGCTTGCTAGAAGGGATGAGGTGCGCCGCTCATACGCTGCAGCTGGCAGTTAGCGACGCCTTGAAAGGCTCGGGCTGCGGGCACATTGTTGAAGAAAGCCGTGCGCTTGTTAAGAGACTACGTGTCCAATTTGTTATGTCCTTGATCAGAAAGATAGGGTTGAAGAAACCAGTGCTTGATTGTCCGACGCATGTGGATGTCCACGCTGCGTATGCTCACCAGGCTACTTGAACTAAGAGGCTTCGCTGGAGGGTTCCTCTCAAAAGAAGAAAGCTCCAGGTGCACAGAAGACGTATGGGCGGAAGTCGAAATGCTCGCAGTATCGCTTCGTCCGGCAGAACTGGCGACGAAGACATTGCAGAAGGAACATCTCACTGTAGGAGATTTCTACGGAGCATGGCTGAGATGTTCCATGGACACTTCCAAGATATCGCCGCCGTTAGAAAAGGCCTTGGTACAGTCAATGAAAAAGAGGGAGCGACAACTTCTTGACATGGATGTCTTCTGTGCAGCAGTGTACATGGATCCCCGCTACCGCCTTCTTCTCACTCCTGGAAAAATGTACAGGGCCACGTTGCATTTGACAAAGACTTGGAGGCGGATCACAGCTCTGGAATGCGAGCAAGTTTCTACCCTTTCTTCTAAAACTTCGGCGGCTCCAGAAGATCCGGAATACGCCCTGGAAGTGCTCCTCAAGGAAATAGAGGTTGAGACTGGCGAGCATGTTCGAGGTACCAGTAGCAGACTTGATATAACATGTGTCCTGGGAATGCTAGATAATGAGCTGCGGCTTTCAAGGGACGTTAACGTGTTGCAGTTTTGGGAGGAGAGAAGGGAACGCTCATCCAGAACTCTATACATTGGCGCAAGTAGCCCTGGGTCTGCCTGCGACCCAGGTCAGCGTGGAGCGAGCCTTTTTCACTGAAGTTCATTTTATCGTCTCAGGGGTGCCGTCTTTCCCCGGATATG
>JAZHYW010067822.1:0-26443 GCA_037355805.1 Ixodes ricinus | reverse complement strand
TCATGACAGCGTTACACAATTCGTACACTGTTGCCGCGAAAATGCAGCTGTACACTGTAAAACTAACGGCTCTAATATCTACCGAACATTCACACGTAAATTTCTAAAGTTTACGCACTATAAATCCGCGCTGATCAGCTGACCGGAAGTGATATCTTCCAAAATTCTTACCCCTTAGTCACACGTCTTCGAAATGGCACGCACGTGCACGTGACTGAGGCTGTCACACACGCTAGAGAACACACGCGAGGAATAACTCAGCCATTTTCACCACCTCGGATGTTCTAGGAGTAGGCCAGCCTACATTCATATAACAAAGACGTCTTCAAATTCTGGGCGCAAGTTCGTCTGCTTCTTCTGCTGTGGTTGTGGTGACGTCAGAACACCGACTCTGATTGGCTCTGATTGAAGCGATAGTGGGTAGACCTCAAGGCAGCTTGCTTTGAGGTCTACTCCGCCATCCTTCAATCACAGCCAATAAAGCGCGGTGGTCTGACGTCACCAGAGCCTCAAGAATAAGAAAAAGCAGACGAACTTGCTGCATTCCGCAATTGAACTTCAGCACAAACACAGGACACCAGAAGAGTGAAGTTCACGATCTATTAGTCAGCAAACGACCAAAACACAGCGACCCACGAGCCGGCAGGCGTGAGTTGAGCTCGAATGTTCCAGGGAATGTTGTCTCAATCCGGACATTATCACACTGGCGGCAGCTGTGTTTCACGGCATATCCAAGGGTATCGAGGTGTCACACCGAGCGGGACGGGCGGGCTAAGACAACAGCGCCGGTACGCAGCAGTGGGTGGCAGCGCGTCACTTTTTTTTTCGGGGCTTGTCAACTTAGTCGATCCAGTAACGTAGCGCTGGAGTAAATCGGAAGATTTCAAACACGACCATGGTGGGCGAGTTGGGAAGAAGATGGCGGACCACGCTCTAGCGGACGACAGGGGCGAGGGGAGGAGGGCGAGGGAGGAGAACTTGTCGCCAGAGACGTATATAGAGAGAGTTTGGTCAATGGGAGGAGCTGGCAGAAACAGGGCATGCACCAGATGCAGATAGAGGGCTTGACATGCTCTTTTGGCTAACCAGAAGCCGAAAATAATCTCTTAGCGGTGGAAGCAATAAACAATTAAAAAAGTGCGTAAGAGCAAAATGCCGTAGCTCTTCATGGTTGAAAATATAGTGCACGTGATATGTCAATCATGATCGTGCAAAAAATGTAAGAAACAAATGTGCAGCTGGAACTCGGTTTTGCTCGGACAGAGTCTGACCGCTCGGACGGCAGATTCCTGGCCCTCGGCGCCTGGCGTACGGTATACGCCGGTATTCTGTTAGTCGCGTACGCTTTTTATATCTTCTATGTATTTATATATTTACGAGTGACAAATGATTGGGTGTGGGCGAACTAAAGGAACTAAAGTGTAACTGGTTAACTTGTGCCACTATAAATAAAAGCGGAATAACTAAGAAGATTAACAGGGCGTCGCGGGCGTCGGCGTCGGCGAGGATGCTGGCTCGAGCACTGGCGAAAGACTGAACTCGTAGAGCCACACGCAGCGCCTTTGGTAGTCGTACGGGTTTCGTGAACATCCGAACCTAGAATGTCTCGACCTTGCGAACATTCTAACATGAAAAGCTTCTCGGACGTTGTAGAAACTATATTACAAACCACGTTGAATAAACCTGAGACTGGGGCAGAAATAAACATATAAGTCGGAAGGAACAGGATGGGACAGGAGACATCGTCCTGTCCCTTTCTGTTCCTTCGACTTATAGGTTCATTTCTTGCCCCAGTCTCAGGTTTATTCAACATGGTTAACATCCACCAGCTCGCCTGCACCCTTACTATATTGTCTATTATTACAACACAACAATAAAAGTTGCGCGGCCCTCAGGATTACAACCTGGGGCCTCTGCGCGCGAGTGGCGGTACGTTGCAATTCGGCCACGCACGCGGCCATATCTTGTCCGGGTGGTCACCGCAATAATGATAACTACGCGGGGAAATAAACGGGTAATGTTGGCGACTTCGTGCCCAAAGACAAATGCCGTGAAGACGTAACCGACACGCCGCATGTGTCGAAGTCGGGAAAGCGCCTGGTCACGCTGCGGCGCGAATGGTGCGCGAACTCGCCACGCGGAGCCTCGCTATGTCACGCGTGGGAGTTCTGGAAGATCGGCGTAGAAGGTTGTGCGTGTAGAGACGTGCCGATCCGTCGCAGCGACGCGCTTCCGGTTTGCCAGAACACTACGTCGAGTCAGCAAAGAACGCTCACCGCGGGCAGGATTCTCGAACTCGCTTTTGACGGGAATGCAGAGCAACAATTGTGAGTGCGACGATCACGCCGCCGCCATGGTCAGTGCGCCCGCGGCAATCTTTCCTCGCAATGCGATGACGTGATCGAAAGGCATCACGTCGCCATCTTTTCTGTCACCGGAAGTTACTCCCACGCGCTTATTAATTTGGTTTCTCGCTGACCATCGCCAGGGTAATATTCGCGGCTTCTGTCGGCAACATCTCGAATTCGTGAAGACACACCGGAACACGTCCATCGTACTTTCGGACAATGGCGCCCCTCACTTGCCTCCCATACTTCCCAATGAATTGCCTAACTTTCTTTATATACGGCTATGCTTGTCGCTAACTCGGCATAGCGTAATCGAGGGACATACCTTTGAGTCACATGAATCATATAATGTACGCTATAGACGATTTGCAAGCAAAGCCACTGGCCGCTGCCATGTCTCTGCTCGTGAGGACAAGCCCGTGCAATGTCAAGCTTGCCAAAGCTGTGTTCACGCGTAAGCTGCACGTGCTTACACTCATGTGGGCACCAGTTAGGGCGCCATGTTTGCAATTGTCTATTAGCCCAGAGAGCGAACACAAGCGTCGCTGCGGTCGCCGTGCCTTGATTGGGTGAGGAGTACCGTGACGTCAAGGAAGGATTCCGCTTCGCGATCTTGCATCCGGCACGCATTCCTGCCGTCGTTTCCTAGACAGAAAGAAGAACACGCAAGCACACACGAGGCAAGTACAAAAACTTGCAAACCCAGGAACGCCTTGGTACGTTCAGCAACGTACATGGATTCCTAACTTATCCAGTTGCGTATTGACTTAATTCTAATTGTTTCTCTTACAACTATTTTGACATTATTGACCTCTTTGTGTTGCTATTTATGTCTCCGACCCCTGTGTTGTGCAGTTTTTGCATTCCTGATATATGTGTTGCTCGTTTCAAAATTGGCCGCTTTGATTTTTACGGTCCTTTTATGCTCAGTTAGCCTACCATTGAAACACCTGGAAGTTTGCTTCACATACTTACACCCACGCGCTAAAGGTCTCTTATACTCTGCTCCTTCTTCACAAGTTACTGATTGTTCTCTGTGGGTTTTCTGGCACCCCTTCCGTTCTGTTTGAAATGGGGTAAGGTTGCCCACTTAAAATTCGTCTTGAAACCACCTTTGAACCATATCTGTATATCCGCGCTGTTCCATCCAAGCATGAATTACCAACTAGCCCAAGCATCTACATTATCAAGCTTCATTTGAACCAAAGTTTTTGCACACGTTCTACATTGTGAGAAATGCCTACGCAAGAAGATCGCTGATCCTGACCTTTTTAGGCAGCTATCCACACCTGATATTCCCATGGTACAGCAAGAAGAAGATCTTGAAGACTTGCAAAGACGGAACAAGTCAAAGGATTCTGGACATCCGCAACGCCAATGAAAGACTGGTTTCTACTGCTGAAAAAGGACTTCAAGCATCACAGAGGCTATCACCAATGGAACGACATCAAGAGAACCCACTTCAAAAGGAATTGGTGCGTAAAGCGGAAGCATGTTTTGAAGAGTGTCAAGAGGTCGAACACTTCTGAAAGCAAAGTTGAAAAGATAATGCATGGAAATATTGGGTGGCAGAGGTGCGATGGATTTATTTATGTTCCGCGTGTAAGCTATTGTTCTAATGTGTCCCAAGCTTCTCTTGTAAATCTATGCAAAGAAGTTGTATCCAGAAAAGGCTGAAGAGCTTCTGGTAAGAGAACCAAGTTATGTTTAACTGTAAAGCCGTCAGATTGGATGTTCCATCATTGTTTTAGACAGTTGCGAAAGTGGTCAGTCAGTATGAAAAGGCAGCGTTCGTGGATCAAGCGGTAGGTCGGACGGAAAAAATGATGGTCAGAGATTACCAAACAGAAAAAAGAACTTTAGAGATGTAAACGCCTGTGCAAACCGAAATTGGCTGTCAGATCCGACATCCGATTTTGGAAAAACAAATGTGAGGCGGGCACGTCGAGAGCCGATTTTGGTTTGCACGCATCCACACGCCGGACCTTGTCGGAGCATAGCCGAGCTGGATCTGCGAGGCCGATTGGGAGACGTCGACGAGTGACGTCGAGTCTGTGGTTACCCAATGAAACTGTCTTTGTTGTGCCCCTTGTTCGGGTCGGAATTCCCCTAGCCAGCAAAAAGCCTTTCACCCTCTCCACTCTCTTCCTGCAGGTGTGTGATTGGCTGTCTCCAGTGGTTTCGTCACTCCCATCTGACAAGGTCGGTCGAGCAAGACGTCCGCCAAAAATCAAAAGGCATCGAAACGAAACGATATGTTTTCTTCTCCCCAAACCGGTTTTCTTGCGGAAATTGGATGTGGGATCTGGCAGCCGTCTTCGGTTTGCACCACGCTTAAGAGCGTTAAAAAAGTAGTTGGAAGAGAAATTGTTAGAGTTGGTACAAACTGAAAAGAGGGAAAGTTCGCAATTTTACCAAGGTCAGTTTACCAGAGCAAGGCAAAGGAAGCACAAAATAACCTTTTTTTGTGAATGGACCGGAAACATAAAAAATGGTAAAAGAGATTTGTAGAATTTTCAAGAGGAAGAATTCGAGGGTAAGGCGAAGAGCATAATGAGTTCAAACCAGTCCACCCTAAGGTTAATGTGTGTTTTTTTGTTTGTTTTTCTGGAAGATCATAGGCCGGAGTTTTCTCTTCGCATTGTCATTAACGAAAACGGAACATGGCTGAAGGTAGTGTCCACGTTTCTGAGACAAGGGTTGGTGCAAGTTCAGCTAGAAAACTCTCTGTCACTAAGGAACACAAGCCAATTAAACGGTATATTGGAAACTCATCATGACAAAAAGTATTCGGTTTTTGTTATTGATATAAAGGACTTGTACTGTTTCTTAGAAAAAAAAACACTAATGAAAAGAGTGCATGAAGTGCTAGAGCTTAATTTTGTGAAGCTCCAATTAGGTTCTGGATTCTACGTAGACAGTTTTCTGGTGGTTTCGGATATTTATCTTCGTTCAACTGTTTTGAAGTATGAGGGAAAGAAATATGTGCAAAACAGAGGAAAACTCACTCGATGAATCACCGGAGGGCGTGTCACTTGCGGCCAGTGGACGATCCCGCGGACGGATGGAGGGGTCGAAATTGTCACTGAGCTCCTCAGGAACAGGGGGCTCTTGCCTGTCTGCACCCTGCGATGGCTGGTGGGGTCGAGGGGCTCCCGCTGGGTGGGCCACAGCGGCGTAGGACCTACGCTGTGTACAGTCCGCTGTTGCGTGGGCGTGACCGCACCGCAAACAAGGGGCGGTGCAGCCCGCTGTTGGATGCCCGAAAATGGCGCAACGTTCACAGCGTGCGGTCTTGCAGGCTGGCCCGATGTGCCCTTCCTGTCCGCACCGGCTGCACACACGTTGCAGACCACGATAATCCACCATTACTCGGTGCCCTTGGATGGTGATGAAGTTTGGTATCGGCTTCGTCATTTCCACCTTGATCACCCTCGTTCCTGTCAAAATGTCGGGACGGTCTCGGTACGACACGCACGTGATGGACTTACTTTCGAACAGGCGATGGCTTGCACGACGGCTTCCTCCGTGACATACGGCGGGAGACGATAAATGGAGACATGAAGGACGTGGACGCCAACTGCTTCGAGTGGCACCGCAACGTCACGGAGCACCAAGTTCCCTTGGGCTACTAGGCGGTTCGCTGCACCGATGTTGGTCACCGACGACATAAACCTTGTTCCACCTTGGTGTTGCCGGAACTTCAAACCTCCGGAACCGGCGGTTACTTGGAAAGCGTCCATAATCTCGTCGACGGCGGTGTCGGCAGGGACGCTGAACGAAAAACACATACCCTTGGCTGGTACACCGTGGACGCCATGGTTGGAAAACCGAGAACCCCGGGGACCACGAACAAACCCGGCCCCGCGGACGCAACAGAGGGCGACGGACTGGGCGAGACGGACTTTCTCGCCCAGACCTGTCATATCGCTTTTAAACTTTCTGCTCAATTTCAGCGTTTTTGAGACTCTGCGTGCTGTCCACCCTTTAATCTCGAAGGGCTGCAGAAATCTCTTACACTATTATCATTCTTGTACAGCTTCAAAGACGCTGATATTAAGGTATACTTCGTTTCAGCTTGGGTTCAGACAGAAACGATGCTACAAGCGCGAGCTCCGGGCTTTCTGCGTCCCTGCCAAGCACGCGCGCTCGTACAATGCAAGCACTATTCAGGGCCACACGCTCGCGCTCGTAGCATCGGCTGCGTCTGGACCCAAGCTGAAACGAAGTATAGAAACACTAAAAATGGTATAGACGCTTTAAACACGCGCCAGATTGAGCCGACATAGCCGACCTTCTCTTGTTTTACCGAGATACCAAGTCACTGAAACGGGCGTTTACGACCCTCCACAGAGGGCTATGTTGGGGACAAGGACGCAGTAGCACCTAAAGTGGCAATAACCTGTCCTGTAGTGGTAATGATGAAGTGAAGCGAACGAAATAAGAGGAAACAAAAACTGAAGGTCAGTTATGGCGGCGCCCATGCACAGTTGCCTGAAAGCGTCTAAGTACAGCCCCGCGGACTCCGAGCTAAATTCTGGTTTTTGTTTTGAATTCTCGGCTTTTTAAGCAATTGCTGCTAAAACAACAATCACGAGAATGATAATATTATAAGAGATATCTGCAGCTCAGCCAGGTCGAAAGGTGGATCGCATGCACAGTATCAAAAATGCTGACATTGACGAGAAATTTTAAAAGTGATATGACAGATCCTTGGGGTATATCAGGCGCTTGTTCAGGGTGACTCCCAATTACGCTCAAAAACTGTGTAACCATGGAATATATCAAAATTAGCGATGAACGTTGGACCGCGGCGCTTGGGAATATTGTAAATGGTATATTGATCAGTTGGTAGATCTAAAGCCTTTTGCTCGCTGGACTCCTCAAATCCGTTCGAATGCGAGAGCCAAACGCATGGCGTCCAGCGTTTGCCTCTGGCATCCAAACGCATTCCACGAGTGCAGGGAAGACGTAGGTTGCTAGCTTTAGGTCTACCCACTAATCATTCGAAACCAGATCTCGGTATTCCGACGTCTCCTAGCGCTCTCGTACCCTTCTCTCTCGCGATTTCTCGGCGAATAGAATAGAGGAGATTTTTAATCGGCAGTGGCATACGGTACATCATTAGTTGTGCAAGCTGCAGCGATAGAAGGAGACTTCACAGTGTTCGTTCCGGAGATTGGTGACCCCAACCTTTTCGGGGGAGCCACAGCCCGTCAGTATGTGGCCGGACTAACCTCGTCTAAATGAATCCGGGAGCTCCGTATCGGCGGAAAGGAGACTTTACGAGCTCATCGTTGGCGTAGTTGTCCTACCCTACTATGCTCGTGAACCGTAGGGGAAGACGACGGGGTGCCGTCGATAAAGCGGCAACGCCGCGCCGAGCTAAGTTCAGCATGTCTAGCAGAAAACGTAAAAATAAGGGGGCTCCGCAGGCACTGACAAGTTAAGTAACGCTGTGACAAATTACGTAACGTATTAAGATCGCGATTCCTGATTTGTGATTCGTTCGTCGGCGTTTATTTATGTGCAGATGGCGCAATTTCATTGCCTGTGAACCAAAAATAAAATGCTCGGGAGTGACTATACAATATAGTATACAGGGTTTGGCAATATGATCCTGCCCAGCGGCGTTCCGGCCTGGGTGGCGCAAAAACCTCGCAGGGAGCCCCGGCTACGTCAATCTGTTCGAAAAGTCGTTAGAATAGACCGCCATAATTTCAATTGTCGCGACGTGACAGAGATAGTTTTATACCCCTGTCAGACGGGCATTTTAAGGGCGTTTAGAACAAGCTCCTTTATAAAATTGGCGAACCAGCGCATGCCATAGGGAACGTGAGCACTCAACATCGCGACCTGACTGGCTGTTTATATAACGGAGCTTAGTGAAAGAAGCTTTAGATCGCCGTCTGACAGGGTATTACAGTCTAGCAGTCCGGAGACACGCCGCGTGACATGCTAGCCTTTTTCATATAGCACAATACTAGGCACACTCATCTTGCAGTTGACTGTACTTCAAATCTGCCCACGAAAGTAGGTTGAACGTTGCACGGATCTGCAGGGTACGTTTCTAAACGCAAGTCAGGAGTGAAAAGAAGTATGTAAATATTAAACAAAGCACATTTGAACTTTTCATGAAAGTGTATTTAGGTGGTGCATTTATCATGCTCAAAGTTTATGAGTTAGTCTCAAGAAATAAATTAAGCCAAATATTTTTTATTCACAAAAGATTCTATCTTTTGATTGCCGCAGACAAATCACATATAGTATTAAACACGCTCCGATCTGCTGCATCTGGTTTCGGATATTCATCTAAATATCGGACCTCTGCGAGAAGACCGAACCCTGTTTTTCGCACCGCAAAATTAAACTAGAGATTGCGGAGAGCTGAAACTCCGTCAAAACGTAGCCCCCGGCCGCTCGAGCAAGACTCCAAAGTTTCAGCACCAACTGTGATCTTTTTTCAAAAGATATAAGTGATTTCTAAAATTTCCAATGAAAAAAATGGGGCCCATTTTTGCCCGTTTTCGGTTTCTGGCTTTGTAGGGCGCCATGTATTCGAGAAACCCGTTGGCCACCATTTTCATTTGAAATATTCACAAAATCGCTTATAACTTTCGAATAAGAGTACGTTTGGTGCTGAAACTTTGGTATCTTGTTCGAACGGCTGGGGCTACATTATGACAACTTTTGAGCTCTCCGCGATGTGCTAGTTTATTTTGGCGGTGCAAAAAACAGGGGTTCTCTCTCGCAGACACTCGGTACATATTTCATGTTGTTTGCTTTATGTTCTGAATGGGTACCAGCTTCAGACAGAGTATTTTTTTTCTGTTTTAGTTTGTGTGCATAAAATGATACTTACACTCGTAAACCTTGAATATAATAAATGCCCCACCTTAAAGACACCTTCGTGAAATGTTTCGTTGCACTCGTTGTATTGGTTTCTTTATCCAAATGGGTTTGCGCCCAAACAGCGCTTGAAAGCACCCTGTACTTTATTCGCTTATTTCTCGGTGTCTCTCCCGCAAGCGTCGAAATTTTTTTCACTTCGCAACTACCGTCGTTTACGGGTTAAGAATTGAGTAGACGCCTCACTTCTAGCGCGAAGCTTCTGCGTATGACAACTCTTCGTCGCAAGTGCTACCAAAGACTGGCGGGAGGCAATGATGACGCGATGGAGGCGAAACTTCTACTGAATCACTAGCCTGTCTCAAGTTGATATGTATACTGCATTAAGGAAAGGTAAAGCGATGAAACACGTTACGTTCTCACCATGGAATATCCAGCGTTATAAGGTCTGAAATGCATCACGAAAAGGGAATGATAACCTTGCGACAAGTTGTAATTTCCAGGGAGGCCCAATCAGGCATCTCGCTACTGGAGGCGCTAGTCACGCATTCCTATACTTCGCTTCCTGATATCTTGGCAAGATTTGGAGGCTACGGCCCCGCGACCCAATAAGAACGTCGAAGCGATTGCACGTGACCCGACGTCAGGTGAGTATTTGTGTCACCACGCCAAATGCGAGGCGCGAGGCCCGGAGGAACCGGCTGTCGTCTGCTAGCCGAGACTCGTCTGCTCTGAAACCAACGAACTTCGGATGAACATCCACCGCAGCAACGTATCCGTCTGCTAGAATAGCGAGCACTTCGGAAACAGTTCACGAGACAACCATACGCTCAATATAGCCGCGAATCTGCGACGGGTGCTAATGCCAGTGCGCAGTGCGATGTTTTGAGCGTAAACGACCGATTGCACGGCTGCGGCCACAGGCGATCGCCAACGGCCACGGCGCTACGAGGCGAAAAACATCGAGCGGATATGAATGTGGCCCCCGTCACTTTTTGTTGGTTTAAATATAATTCATACTCGTAAATTGGCGATTATTTATTCTTTATTCTTTGTATCTTCTCGTTATAGATGGAATCGCGCGAGTCCCATTGCTGTTAAAAAGAAAAATCAAGCCTAGAAGTACTGTTTGTCGCGGACGGCTTTGTTGCTGTGGCGGTAACGAGGCTCCCGTTGCCTCGACCACGGAGTGTCATCACGTGTCCTGCTCCGGAGTTTTTATTGGGTCGAGGGGCCGCAGCCTCCGCAGTTCGTCAAGTTATCATGAACCGGAGTAGAGAGGAAGACGCGTCCACTGAACGTTTTTATTGTGAACGCGCCAGCTGTTTTGGAGAGAGTAATTCTGTGATTCTTCGCATTAGAGCCACTGTACACAATTTAAGTAAAAAATTTCTGAAAACTAATATATGAACAAAACGCTACATAGCGTAAACAAATTATTTCATTGCTCATTGTTTTAGTTTTGTTTTCTTGCGTTAAGAGGGCTTACATCAAAATTACTAATGGTGTTTAAGTATTCAAGACTGGAAACCAAACGAGGCCATAAAATTTGGGACTCTAGAGTTGCCTCTACGAATCAAACATAGTCAATCCCTATGAACTGCCCGCAAATTTCTCTCGGGGCAGTAAAGTGAGGAAGCAAAGTGCACTTGACACGTGGTGGCCGATGCGCCATGAACCGCGAGTGGAATACGTTTGGACACCCATTCCCTTTGTTTCTCTTACGCGCTCTCGTTAACCAGAGCGCCACGACACCAACTTTGCCTAACCCTAATCAACGGTTTGGCAGACGAACTGCGGGACACCGACGCTGCAGCCCGCGCGGCGATTTGCTCGGTGAGACGGGCTCAGCTAATCCGACACGCGCTCGAAATGGAAACGTCCGCGTCGCTTCTGCAGATTGGATAGCAGCCGATTCTTTCGAGCGTGCGGGCTCGCGAAACCTCGCTGTCTACGACGCGAACAAAACACAAGGTCGGAACACGAGGGGAAGCGACACGCCTGTCTGTTTTCTCGACAGACGCGTTACAAGAGCCCGGATCGGCGTAAAACGCGCCTCGAGCACAATGCGCCTAACGAAGCGTCTTTCTCCGGTGAATGCGCCTCGTGCCAAGTCCTCTTCGGCGGAGTGCGGGCCCGGGACGAAGCGTAGGTAGGTGAAGTGGAGCCCGCTCTGGTCGACAGCTTTGCCTGACAGCTCTCTTTCGTTGTTCCGGGCTGTGCGCGCGAGAAATGCACGAGGAAATGGATTTTCTTTGGCAATTGTACGTTTCTGTTTTTTTAGAATTGTATTATGCGCAGCGGGGGTTTCGGGCTCGTTTCTTTCCCCGGAGCGTTAGGTGACTCTGTTGTTTGCACAACAGTCCGATAATATTTTGGGGAGGAGGAAAGAGCTACGCCCAGCGTGTTTTCTTCGGTGAGTTAGCGTCAATTGAATAGCGTATGCATGGCTTGCATGTGACGGCATCGCACCGTGTTGGGAGGTCATTCCAACTTCTTTTCCGCAAAAAACGAATTCGGCGGAGCGAATAGACCGATCTCACTAAGCGTTCCCCGCATACCTGACGTCTCCATAACTGTACTTTATAAAAGGACGGCGCCTGTTCACGAGACAATTCGTACCATCTATACTTCGTTTCAGCTAAAGTCCAGACGCAACCGATGCTACAAGCGCGAGCATGTGACCCTGAACTACAGTACCTGAACAGTGCTTGCATTTCACGAGCGCGCGTGCTTTGCAGGGACGCTGAAAGCCCGGACCTCGCTCTTGCAGCTTCTGCTACGCTCACACCAAAAGTGAAACAGAGTATAGTGCTCTATTCGCGCAGAACCCCAGTGGCGTTGTCGCGTGTGGGGAAAGACATCAGCTCCCTCGATTCATATGGGGGCAGCGGTGACGTCTGAGGTCGGTCCATCATTGCAAGCCGCAAAAGGTAAGCGCTCCATTCAGCGAGAAAACCACAATGGTCGCTGATGTGACGTCAATGCGAGCCATGAATAGGCCAACGCGCTGTTCACATAGCCACTCACTCCGCGTGCGCAGGAACCAGATTCACCTGAAGCGTCTGCGCGTGATCCCTGCCAAGAGCAGCGCCACACCACCGGCGTGACGTCATGGCCGCGTGTTGGTCTACAGACCTTTCCATTGCTTATCACTAGGGTTCCGTGTTTTCGGTATATACCGATAAATACCGATAATTAACCCCCGAGGCGTTTTTTTCTGAATCGGTAAAAACCGAAAAACACCGAATTCAAGCTGCGGAAAAAATGGCAGCTTTGCTGAAAGAATCTTCTAGCCCGCTTTCTTTTCTCGTTGACCCGGAACACAGCCCCACTGAACTGTCCTTGGGGTCGTCCCTTTCTTTTGAAACCATGTTTATTGCCCCGTTCCCTTCCCTTATCTTTCTTAGCACAACGGTTTTCAAGTCTTTTGTCCAGGCATAGGTTTCCTGGTATATGGGAGAAAGGAGGAAAGGCGAAGAGGGGCGGGGGAAGGGGGGAGGGCAATAGGGTCCACGGATTGTGTCCTCTTTTCCTGGGCGTGCGGAAGGCCAACGCCAGCCCACTTCGTAGTCACTGCTCGGACGAGTTTCGCGTGCCCGTTAGTATGGGTAGAAAACGGAAAGCGATGGAGGACTACGTCCAAGAATTTGACGATTTCGAGGTTTTGTGTGAAGGTGCGAAGAAGCTCCTTGTTTGCAAGTGCTGCCGGCTGAGTATTTCTGATGACCCTCATCATATCAGTAGTCGTCTGAACGAGCATTTGAAATCTTCTCGACATCTACAGTTGAAGAATCCCCGGACAGAACCAGGTATGTATTACTCATGTCAAATATCTCCACTCGCCATCTTTAATCCAGTTGCGCGAATGACTAGCTGGTCACAAGTGTGACCTAAAGTTTTAAAGATAGTAATGTATCTTAAACTAATGGCTTTTCGTGCTCTTATTCAATTGATCCAGGATCGCCAGCTCAGATGACACTTGCCCAGTCAATCACCAGGTTTGCGGAGAAACGCAAGACTGGCGAGGACATCGCCAACCAAGTTTGTCGGAGCCGGTGCCAAGGTGGTGTCGCACTGCACCAAGCTGACGGTCCTGCTGCAAGAACGCTACCAGCGTCGGACCAACTCTACAAAAAGTACCCTCCTGAAGTGTACGCAAAGGATGTAGAGACTGTGACCCAGTGTAGTCGCCGATCGTCGGGTATCGGTAACTATAGACAAAACTCCTGAAATGCACAGAAGGCCAGCTGTTGCTTTGCTTTTCACATTTTTTGACCCGGATTTAGTTTTCTTAAAAATACAGTGATCGCCGACTTGCGCGTTTGAATCAGTGTAACTCTACTACCGTAAAGCCTAGCCCACATGGCAGCGTTTTTCCGGGCGTCTAGACGCGCGTCTCGGCTTGGCGCGCTAAGCCAGACGCGTGCGCCCAGTCAAACCACACGCAGCGCCAGCGCTACCGGGCAGTGCTTCACGTCTGCGTCTCCGAAGCCTCTGCCCAACGTAGCCAGACGCGCTTAAGAAACAAAAAGCAAATTTTAAATAGAAATCGCGCATTAAATAATGGCTACATGCCGTAATATTTAATTTTAGTCATGGAAGGCACGCATTTTTATTACAGCAATCGCAATGAAGCTTAATTTAACTGATTTTCATCCCTTTTAGTGCGTGCGCCTCATCCACCTTTCCATACGCCATGGGCATCACCATCGCCCGCGCCCAAACATTTACAGCTGGCCGCTACAGAGGTTGCGTCGTTGCGGTTCCTTGTATTCTTCACATTTCGCCTGCCAGGTGCAGGACGCTTTTGTACTTTGCTAGCTCCTCTCTGTTCCGCTGAAGGAGCGTCAGCCTCTCCCGCGGAGCAGGGAGGAGTCCCTGGACTTGTGCAAGAGGTATGGCAAACCCCGATATCTGCGGGGGAAAAGGACGTAACTACCCATGTTCGCCCAGCTGCGAGCGTTGGCGGGTCCTAAAAGCTGTCTTTATTTAGGGCCGCGGGCGTGCAAATTTTGTAAACTCCGCGCGCGCGCGGTGTGCGTGTGTGCGTGCGCTCTGCCTCGGAATGGCACAGGGCTGTTACCCGTTTTTGCATGTGTATCTTCCTATTTTGAGTGTTTGTATTTATTTTCCATTCCCGTATCCCTTTCCCTACTTGGCGGTGGGCTAGCAGGCGCACCTGCGTAAGGGTCTCAACCTTTCTGCCTAGCCTTACGCTGCCCAGTAGTATCGCAATCTGTGCAAATAAAAATTCTTATTATTATGATCGCCTTTGTCGCAAGGTCCGTGGCGAAAACTACAGTCCTACAGCGGCGAAAACAGTGGAGAAAATTCAAACGCTCCTTGCAGCGTAAGTGAACATGGCCGTTCATGGGTTGTCGCCTTCTGGACGCAGCGCGAGACGCGACGCCTGGAGGCAAAATATCTGGCTCCTCCAGATACGCCAGAATGCGCCAAAGAACGCTGCGTTTCGTCCCGGCGCCGGAAGTGACGTCAAAGCGCAGACGCGCGAGAAAGCGCACCATGTGGGCTAGCCTTAAGTCTTTTTGCTTCAAGATGTGCTCACGAAATATGACAAGACTCTTATCGATGTTGCAGCGATAGTCTCAGCTTTGGCATCGTACATGCAGAGAAATGACTAGCGAACTAAACGCGTCATGCCCTGATTTTGTCGCGGTGCACATAGGGGACATTTGTCATCTTTTGAACGTTGTTTTGACAGAGTCGATGAAGGTACCATCTTTCACTGCTGTGCGAGAGTTGGTAATTTGTGTGCCAGCAATGCTTAAAAAGCCTCTGACACGCCGAAAAAATTTTTTCATGCTAGGCGTTGAAATGGCATATCAGGACATCACAAAAAAATATTTCAATATAGAGCTGCGTAGCTTTTTTTATAAAAAATAGAAATACGAGGCCCAATTCAAAGTTCCCGCCGTGCACTGTGACGTAACAGTGTACCGCAAGGTGTCGGGGCGGTCAGAAGGGAGGCATCGACCTACGTCACTAAGCGTGGGTTCACCGGAAGTCACGTGAGTTTCACTCCTCGTGCTCTCCGCGACCGTGCCTACGATTTTTTTTTTATTCTGCTCTTTGTACGAGCGATTGTAGAAAACGAAGTTTCAGTTCCACTAGCTATTTATCGCTGCACCGTTGGTTCGTTTGCGTGCTGTAAATTTGAGGACGAAGAGTCAGTGGATCGACGTGATGGAGGTCAATGATGAAAGCGTTGCGAGTACAAGCCAGTGTACGAGTGCATGCCGTCAGTCCGATAATACAGGGCTATACTGGGCGCAAAACAAGCTATCAAGTTTTGAAGAAAAAATTTAGAACGCTCGCAGAAATTAGGATTGCTAGCATACGACACGCCCGATCGCATTGCTGAGGGTTCAGACACCGAGGTCGTTGAATCATCGGATACTCTCCAGGCTAAAGATGCCTGCCGTCTAAAGAATACGAACTGGTTTGTGTACCAAGTACAAGTAAACGTCGAGCACAAAGTACGTATTTTGTCTAGAACATGAGTAGAACTTGTTTACTAGGTGCACATGCGGCCGATGTATGTCTCTCGGAAATGCATGCAGTGTGATCTCTTCTTCAGTTGCTGAAATACCGGGACAGTCCCTCACACAGCACCTTCTAGGCATTGTAGTTAATCACGTCAATTCACTGACTCCGCTTCTTCTACCTTTACAGCAACATTAAGCGATGAAAAGCAAATAAAAGAAACCTTGTCTGCTTGGATCGCTCGTGGAGATGCGGAGAATAACAAAAATATTAAAAAAAATATTACACGCGCTCGCGGTAAGCACGAGGAGCGATACAACTCACGTGACTTCCGGCGATGCCTTCCTTCTGACCGCCCCGACACCTTGCGGTACACTGTTACGTCACAGTGCACGGCGGGAACTTTGAATTGGGCCTCGTATTTCTATTTTTTATAAAAAAACTACGCAACTCTATAGTGAAATATTTTTTTTTGTGATGTCCTGATATGCCATTTCAACGCCTAGCATGAAAAAAAAAATTTTTTTGGCGTGTCAGAGGCCCTTTAAAGGCTCCAGGGAAGTACGCCGCTAATTCCACGTTCCTCGAATTGCCAGTTCGCCAACTTGCTACTGTGGTTCCCACGCGCTGGTACTCTTTTTATGAAGCGCTCGGCGATGTTCTTGTCTACTGGAGAGCAGTCAAGCAGCTTGGAAACAGCACAGCCAGAGGTGAAAAGCTCGAGAAGGTGCGGGCAGCACTCCGCTAACCCCGAACACATGGCTGTACTCTTTGCGAAGTGTAACTTCCTGGCTGAGGACACCCAACTGATAATAACAGCCACGAAATCTTTGGAGTCTGAGGAAGTACTAGTCTGCCACGTGTATTCAATCATGGTTAGTCTGGAGTCCACTCTTGCTAGCCAATGCCTTCCTGAACGGCAAGCGTTTGGTGTAAAGACCGACATACTCTTAGACACGATGAGCTTTGACGTCCGAGAGAAATGTGTGCGCAGCTTCCGCGAACACTCCCGTTGAGATTCAGGCAAAGTGTGAAGCCGTTGTGAAGAGGAACATTCCGACTAGTTTTCATTTCTTCAAAAATGACTTCTGGCATCTAGTGCAAGTTGTGGACCCAGCCAGGATGCAGGAACTAATGAGCAGCAGAAAAAGACTTCAGTGGTCTGTTTTCGCCTGTGGTGAGCTCCGCCGACCTACCATCGTTAAAACTTAAAGAGGAACTCCTGGAATATTTATTGCATAAAGTTCCATCTGCAGAAGTTTGCATTGGTAGCTTCTGGAAAGCGCACAGCAAGGAATGGCCAGTCTTGTCAAAAGCTTCTTTTGATTTTCCTGCCATCCCCGTTTCAAGCGCGAACGTGGAGCGTGCGTTTTCTGGACTGCGTTTCCTCAGCCGCAAGAAACGATGCTTCGATGACTGACAAGTCTCTGACAATGTACATGTCAATTTTGTTCAATAAGTTTAAGTTCTGATATCATGCTTCTGAAAGCGTAACGCTTTCTGTTATTTCCATATGTATGCGCTGTTGTGTGACGTGTTTGGTGTGTGTACAATAAACGTGTGTAATGTGAGGTGTGCCGTGGTTTTTCTAGTAATTATGCAGTCGCTTTGCAACACAAGCCCCGATAATCACCGATTTCTTTCCAGCATTGAAATCTAACATCGAAAAACACCGATTCCAAGAGAAAAAATAAACACCGATAAATAACCTTCGAATCTGAAGCAAAATAGATACCGAAAACGCGGAACCCTACTTATCAGCCGGGCGAAAAATGCTGAGTCACTGAGCTGTGGGCGCATGCGCAGCGTCTGATATACCGCGTAGCAGACCAACGGCGCATGCTCAAAAGGCGTTCCACAACCCAGCAGACAAAAGATGGCAGAGCGCGAAAGGCGATTTTTGCAAAGGCCTACAGAATCCTTGATGTTCACGTGCTAATCGCGTAGGAAGAAAAAGGGTGATTTGATCCCGTCTTCAGACGTGTGGGAGATTATTGCGAGCGTCTACGGCGGGAAAGTGTTCCAAAAATGCGTCTTTGGTGCATCTGAACGCGAGGATATGGACACGCCAATCGAAAGGCAACATACAGAATCCGTAGGAAACGCGTAATGACGTGTGCAGCCAAGCGCTTGCCGTCAGGTCAGGGGTAAACACAAGCACATGGGCGCGTTTGGATGGTAAAGAAACGCTCAAAATGCGCAAGGAGCAGATGAACTCGCACTCCGTATAGAAAATTTGCCAAATGCTACGTGACTCACGCCGTTTATGTGGAATACCCAGTTACACGTGCAGACTTAAAAAGATATTCCAGATTTTTTTTTTTTTTTATGGTTGCTGATTTGTTTTGGAATTGGCTCAACACGTTAATAGAAACGGCTGTACTTATCCCCAGCCCCTATTGTCGGGAAAATAAAAACAAGATATTGGCGAAGTTATTGATTTTTTAATTGCTTTTTATTTTGTTCTTATTGTGTGTGTTATTTTTTTTTTTAAACCGAGAGCCCCTACTGGAAACACCGAAGCGTGACGACAAAAGTGGTACAAGGTAGGCAGCAATCCACGTTCCCAAACGAATACAAGACGTTTGCTAGTGGGAAAAGAATGCTTGGAAGTTCATTCACTGAGAAGCAGGAACAAACGCTTCGACATACTTTGCTTAAGACTACCCTGCCCGACCTGAAAGTTTGTACCATTTGGGACGCCCCATCACTGGCGAGCGCGTGAAAATTTGAATGTTTGTTTCCGTATCATCTTCATTTACAGTTTTGTCAATATATTTTTTAGACAATAAATAGCAGATCATTAAGGCCGGTCTTTCAGAAGAGGCAATTCATTTGGGCAGCCCAAAAAACGGCGTAGTATCCCTTAAACGCAGTTAATCGTTACTGATGGTCAGACCCAACATGCTATAAAAGATGCCCGAAGGGCATTCCGATCCGCCAGTTACTTTAAGTATGTTTAGAAGGTATTACCAACTATACCGTAGTTGCATGGGAATCATGAACAGCAATTACTTCTGGTAGTCAGTCTTAACTGCGGTGAAATGTGCCCTCGTAAAGATGGTCTAAGACGCTACTTACCAAATACCTCGTCACAAGATGCTGCCCATGGTTTTGTTGGAAACAGCAATTTTTTTTTTCGAGAGAGAGTTTCCCTGTAGGAAGTTGACACACGACAACTGTAGCCACATTTAACACCAAATATGTTTTATTATTCAAATTTCACGAAGAAACTTTTACATTCATCTTTGACAGTCATCATTGTATTCGAGCGTTACATAATGTTTAAATTCATAAATAAAGTTTTTGAGCCCATAGCACCCATTCAAATTTCAGACGGGAATCGAATCCGCGAACAAGTGATAGCTATAGCCAACTATCCTACAAATTGAGCTAAGCGGCGCAGGTGTTCGGGGTGCAACTGTGCCTTGCTTTGCTTTGAAGCGTATTTATTGAACGACCAAAGCGAACAACTGTAAAAACAGCACGTACATGAGGTACGGCTGCGCTCCGAACAGCTTTGCGGGAAAGCATGCTTTACCTCGAATTCAGAGGAGAGTGTGTGATTTGCGCTTAGGACATTATGTGCTCCCCAATCTTTGTCAGCATGATCAGGCTAATGTCATTTTTCTTTTTTTTGTAGCCTGTCGGGTACTGGTTTTTATTCTAGACGATTTTTTCTGGTAACTTTGTACACTTGTCTGCAGAGGCAGGTACCCGACCGCCTAAGCCGTTGACGAGCTGTAGGGTGATCCGACACCGCCTATAGACCTTTGCAAAAATCACCTTCTGCGTGCCGCCATCTTTGTCCACTGGGCTAGTGGAACGCCTTTCAAGCATGCGCTGTTGATCTGCTATACGGAATATCAGACGCTGCGCATGCGTCCACAGCTCAGTGACTGAGCACTATTCGCCCTTGTAATAAGCGATGCAAAGGCCTATACTTCGTCTCACCTTAGCATAAACTATTCTTAGCCGCACATGCTAAAAGCGCGAGCCAGTTTCTTCGGTTGAAGCTTCTGCGGCTGCACGAGCGCTCGTGCACCGAGTGCTGCAGTCAAGGCAGTCAAGGCCCTCCGCTCGTTCTTGCACGGCGCTTCGCAGTTAGTCCATGTTAAGACGAGACGAAATATATAGAGTTCCTGTATAGGCCCCCTACGGGAGCCAGAGTTGCGCGTCTGCTTTCCACGTGCCACGTTTTGGTGGCGCCCTCATATGGTCCCCTCTCGTGACGTCATTACTTTGCGAACACCAAGTTAGATGGTGTTTGTAATGAACATATAGTGGAAGCTTGAAATCATTGCGCTCTGAAGTCAGCTTGGCCTACACAGTCAAAATTAAAGTTCTTGCATTACTCTTATTGTACTCTTATTTATGTCGATGAGAAATCCTTTGCTGACGTCATAGTCAGCATTCGGCCAATCGTGGAAAGCAGACCAGAGCGACGCTTTTGATTGCGCACGTCGCAAATAGGGGGTATTCACTGGCCGCCATATCTGAGGGCATATTTAGAGCGCATGCTCAGAACGAGATCATCTTAATAGGTTAATAAGACCGGTAATCTTGATAATGTGGAATGCACACTGAAAAAAACTGCGGAAGCTCGTGTCAGCACACACTCAGCAGCCACACACAGCCGTGGCCGCCAGTGAATCCTCCTATTCACCAAGATCGATCAGGTGAGAGCAAAGAATCCTATGCCGCGCATGAAAGTTACCGATACCGTCGGTCCGCCGACGTTGCACGCGTTGCACGCGCCACGGCGTATGTTCCGCTGCTTTCGCCCCATTATCCTCCTTTCCTGTTTTCCATTCGCGGCAACGCGCGTGGCGCCGCTATTCGTCTAATTCAGTAACGTGACCGTCCGCAATCGACGGAGCACGGCTCATACACGCGCGAGGAGTGGCGTTCCCGAATAACTAGCATTTCAAAATGGCTGAACGCGCAACTCTGGCTCCCGTAGGGAGCCAATACAGAACTTTAGAAGTATAGACAACGCACCGCCCGCGCAGCTAACAACATAGCAAGGCCGGACCTGACGTTTTCTACGTCGTCTGCGAGCGGCCAGCGCGGGGCACGAATCGAACACGAGCTGGTGCACCAGCGTTAGGTCGGGACGCGTGCCCTTGCTGATTGAACACGAGTTAAATAGGGTGTCGAAGAAGCTCAATAAATGTTCTTGTTTTCTTTATCGAGGACTCTTCGGACGTTTCTGGAGGACGGCAAACCGTTTCTGCGATTTCAGATAAGGCTTCGGAAAACTGGCGACAACGATTTCAGGCACCAAGACAGCCCAAGTGTCCGCACTTATTAATTGTGGCTTATTTATTTGCTCTCGCATCACAACCATGTTCATTTATAAGCTCTTGGTTACTTTCACACATGACGTACACGTGAACGAAAGTTCCGTTTGCGTGTACAGTATCGCTAAGGTTCGCGCTTCCTCGTTCGAAACATCTTCGGAGAAAATAAGAAATGTGGGGCTGGCACCCGCGGCGGACGGGTTAAGTTTTAGAAATTATGCGAGACTTTCGCTCAAGGCACAGCATTAAATACAACGTAAAAGGGTACCTTCTATCTATCGCGCCGCATAGACAAAAATATGTTAACGTGTCTTTTACTTGTCCTTCCTGATAGCAGGGATGTATTTACGCCATGCTTAATGTTTTTGTATAATCCATTACAATTGTTTTGAATAACCGTTGTACGTAATATGTTTTTTGAGATTTTGTTAAAAAATTGTCGTTTTACTGTTATTTTGTTTCTTTTGTCTTTTTTCACTGCCTGTCGTTTTGTTGTTGTTGCCCGCTGAGCAGTGTAAACTGGTAACAGGGACTCGTCAGAAAAGAAAATTTGCATTTGCCATTGCAACCCTAGACATTGTGTATGAATGAAATCAAACAAACAAGCAAGTACACGGAAGATATATCTACCGGGCAGCCGAATGTCCCCTCCCTTTTCCCCCTCCTCCCTTTTTCTTCCGCTACAAATATCTTGACTGTGCAAATTATCTACTGAAACTCTCAACCGCATCGGCTTGGGCGACACACAGCTCCGCTGTAGTGTCTTCTTCAGAAGAAATCACGAAAACTTTCTAAACGCGAAGCTCTGTTAACGCGGTGTGGCGGTGAAATAGTTTTCGATCCCTTCCGCACTTTATGGTGTTTCGGGAAGTGGAAATGGGCCTAACAAAACGCAAAAAGCCCCGCCATGGCATTCGTTTCTTCTTTCTGAGTTCCTCGAGGAAGAAGACGGAGATTCTGTTCTTTTTCGTGTCGCAATGTTTCTTCCGTCGCAATACCTCAGTTCTTGCGCTTAGAACGGCTGAGAGGTCATGTGACATAGGGTACTCGTAGCGCAAGATATAAGCGCCCACAAACCCTCGATGGCGTCGACAGTGTAAGCCGCGGGCGCGGATGGTGTTGGTATGGTCGAGTATGCCGTCCAACAAAACAAAAGCAACCAGCCAGTGAGCGACAACGTGGCTAATTTTTCCAGACGGAACAAAACGCGAGCCGTAATCTTGAACCCAATTTACTCAGAACCTCGGCGCTTTTAGCTTAAAATAAAATAAAATAAAAGCTTATATTTTAGGAAAATTGTGCTGATTCCGCGAACGAAAAACCGCGTTCCAGGTTTGGATAAATGCGGCCACGATCTCGGAAGATCCCGGTGAAACCCCATTTTAAACATGTGAGCTTCCCATTCCTTTTTTTTTTTTTCAACTCAAATAATCGCGTGCAACCCGAGGAATCTCATTAATTCTCAATCAAAAACCTAGGGCGTGCCTCACTGCCCACATTGAAGGAGGACGTTATTGACGTCGCCCATGCGTGCAATTATTCGCTCGTTGCTCCTTCTTCGAATTTGGTCCAACACGAGAAGTTTGCGCCTTTCTCCCGCAGCGCAATATTTCCCGAGGGGCCCAATCCTGCATCGCTTTGATTCAAACCTTGAAACAACGCGCGTCAAAAAAAAAAGAGGCAACACTCGAAGATGGCACGAATTTCCGGAGGCGTCTCGGAGGGAGCCGTCGAGAATTAAGTTTATCGTGGCGTCAATGACGTTAGCGCGACGTGTTCATTACGCAACTGACAAAGCTTTGATTGCACCGAAAATTGCTGGAGAAGTTCTTGAGTTTAAAGGCTAAACCGCGACCGCGCCATCTACGCGTGAACGGCTTCTTGTCAATACCACGGTCCTTAGAATACCTGGTCTGGAATCATTTCGTCACGCTATGGGAAAGGTTTCCGTCGGGATAACTTAAAGCAGGAAGGGTGCAGTGCCGGCAATAGGAGTCAACTAATCGGATCGCTCGAAGAATCGAATGGGCGGACGTGGATTCGGAAAAGCCGCCATGGAGAGGCTTTCTAAACTCGAATACTCTTTCATTATTCCCTTCGGACCTGTCGAAAAGATGGACGGTGGAAGCGCCCTCCATACGTGACACGTGGGATGCGAATTTTATGGGGATAAAGTGAAAATGACAGGTAAGAACTACTACATCTGTTTAAAAACAAACAAACAAAATTTACTTTTAGTACGTGATTTCTTTTTTATTATTATTCTTACATAGATCAGCGCCGCGTGTCGTGGCCAATATTTGCTAGGGTGGAAAGGGGTGAAATTTCCAGAACTGTAAGTAGTAATCTAAGGACCTTGGCAATAACACATAGAAAACCGGGCCTGCGCCTTTTTCTTTTATTTTTCTCTTTTGGCGTCATTGCTAGCGCATCGACGCAACGCTGCCTCCAGCTCGCGACCGCGTCGCCGCAAGCGCGCCTTTCAGCGTCTCACATCGAGTGCGATGCTAACATGCGACGACGCCAAGACGCACACGTCTGCCGCTTTACTGTCGTCCAGATTGGACTTGTTTGCCGCTAGGGGCCACTCAAGGAAACACTCAAGCAGAGCCGTATATTTAGAGAGTTTGATCATTAATTGGTAAGAATATGGCGAAAATAAGGGCACGTCACTGGCCGAAATTGCGTCATTGACCTTGGACGCAATGATTGGCAGCTCGTGTGACCAGCCACTGGACTCAAATGTTCCCCTAGCGAGGGCAATGAGCTTCACAAATACCCTCCAATCACAATTTCTGGTTGAGAATGTATTCGAGTATTTCATTTCAGCACGCTAGAGTTGAAATTTGCCCTCTTCGTAACTGAAAAGGACAACGCACGTGACGTTGTCGGCACGGCGACATTCAGAACGCGCCCAATCGCCCCTGGGGACACGAGAAACTAGGCAGTAAAAACTGTAGATTCGGCATCGTGGGAGTTTTGACCCAAACCCCGAACGCGCCCCCACATTCGCTGTGCCATCTCATGTTTCAAGAAATTGAAACATGACACTACTCGTGCTTAAAGGTGGCTACTCGCCACGTGACTTCAAAAAGAGCCGTGGCCTCATCGGTAAGATGGCAATGCCCAGAGTTAGTGGATGCGAGCTTGTTCAGTGCGCGGTTGTCGTGATGTGCCACTGCTTGCCGATGATTTTGGGCTGCTTCGTGCTCTCTGACGCAGGTATAACGTGAAGATATGTGAAGGAATGAAATTTTATACCCTTTTTGCGAAGATCGATCTGGATATTAGAACCTGTGAGACAGCATCGGTCGTATCGCCGTGGTGGTGTTCAGATTCCCGGATAGGTTCTAGGATCGTTAAGACTTTTAGCATGAAATTTCGCATTCTTGCAGCTTTGCTTGAAGAGGTGGCAATGTCTCGAGAATCGATGCGAAATGCGTCGCATGTAGGGCCAAAGGGCAAGCTGTAGCAGCCCTAGTTAACCGCATAATCATTACAACTTTTAGCAAGAGAGCTCGTGCAATCTTCACGTTTTGTTTTAATCAGAAACTTTAGAGTATAGCTTTTCATTTATTTGTTTTTTTTTATTTTTTTTAGCTTCGTTTGAACATTGGAATGTCTGAAAATCGAAGCGAAAGGTATACGTCGTGTATAGGGCCAAGGGAAAGTTGCTTAACCCTGGGTCACCGAATAATCGCAGAAAGATTTAGTGAGGAAACTCTTGCGACCTTTAACCTGCAGGGTATTGAACCGAACCCGAACCGTGAACCGAAAACCGGAAAAAAACCGTTATTTTCGAGCGAACCGGAGTTGACCCGGAACGAAATAATTTTTCTCGCTCCGGAGCGGAACCGATATGTTTTCCATGCGGTTTTCGGTTCATACGCGAAGTCAGTTTGCGTGAAAAGTGCGTGGCGAAAAACACACTAACATAAAAAGTAAACCAAAAAATGAAAGAAAAAATATTATTTTTTGCGCAAACCGGAGTTGAGCCGAACCGAAATAATTATTTTTTCTTTCCTGGGCAAAACTGATCAATAATTTTTCCGGTGCTTCGTTCATGTGGGAAGTCAGAAAGCGAAAAAATTAGGTAGCGGAAAGCTCTGTAACGTTCCATTATCAGGTTTTCACATAGCGGTCGTCTTCATAATTTATAAAGTTCGTCTCGAGAACTCAAACGAAATGAGCACAGTAACTATAAATTCTTCGGGATTTCTGGTCTTATGTATTTCTTTAACAAATGCCCACATTCGTCCCAAACTTTTCTTGGGGACCGGAAATGGCTCATTAAAGAAAATTTAACACTAAAACATACCCGATTCGTACGTCAGCAAAAGTGAGCATTTAATGAGCCTGTTTGGTGGCAAAACGGTGAGTTGGGCTAGTTGGTTTTTCATCTCGGAATAAACGCAAAAAAAGGACAAAGAGAGGTATAGACAACACCCCTAGTGTTGTCTATACCTCTCTTTGTCCTTGTTTATTTATTCTTTTGGCGTTCAGTCCAAGCTTTGTTTGGTGTTTCTTGTCTTTAATTTTGTAGAGTTGTGTGCAATTTACTTTAAACGCCTTGATTTCATTGTACAACTGATCGGATAAGAAAGCGATACAAAGGCCGATGGATATTTTAGAACCTGCACTAGTTGCCATACTGTGCAGCATCTAATCTGCTTTCAAAATAACTCAGCGGATATAATAATCTGTCCGAAATTAAAGTCTAGCCCCGGGAAAGGGAGGGGGGATTCAACCAACAGTTACAGCTACAGAAAACAGCAAAACAGCTTCGATCTCTGGTAGCAGAAACAGCAAGGACCAAAACGTTTTCTCCTCAGAAACACAAACATTAAGGCGCACAGCTCTTCTAAGCATTGCTAGACAAGGAGCCGCGGCTTTCAAGGGACGCTAACGTGTTGCGTTTTGAGAGGAGAAAAGGGAGCGCCATCCAGAACTCTACGCATTGGCGCAAGTAGCCCTGGGAGTGCCTGCGACGCAGGTCAGCGTGCAGCGAGCCTTTTCTGCACTGAAGTTCACTTTATCGTCTCAGAGGTGCTGTCTTTCCCCGGATATGCTTGACAACGTCCTGCTTCTTCGGTCAGCTGCTTTTCATTGAACTGCGCTTTCACCCACGTCCCGAGGTGCCCCAGCACTAGCTCGTTCGTTCCACACAGTAATCTGAGCCTTTGCTTTCTATATGTAACACTTTTATAAAATATGCATAGTTTATCTTTTGCTGTCGTCAATTGTTTTTGTAGCATATGAGTACGAACCGGTTCGAACCGGTTTGAACCTTTATTTTTTCACTCCGGAGTTGAACCGGAGCTGAACCGTTTTCCCTGAACCGGAACGAAAACCGGAACGAAAAACATTTCGGTTCGACACCCTGTTAACCTGTTGTACTAGTCGACGGTTTTAAACATTGGCAGTTCTCAAGATTGT